>JAAFKN010000220.1:0-17286 GCA_011800035.1 Thermochaetoides dissita | reverse complement strand
CGTGGAGGATGCCCGCCGCGCGGTCGTCGCTATAAGTCGTGCCCGTTGTGGGTTTTACATCTTTGGCAACATCGAGAACGCTCTCCATGCAAGCACCGAGTCCAGAGAGGTTTGGGGCAAGATTTACGAGGGTTTCCTCGACCAAGGGTGTGCTGATACCGGTTGTGGGATTCCCCTTGTGTGTGAGAGTCATCGGCGCGAGATCTGGATCAAGGATATTGATGATTGGGTGGGCAATGCTGGAGGATGTGACCGTCCATGCGGTGAGACCCGTCCTTGCGGTCACCCTTGCTCCCTGAATTGCCACCCGTAGGTTGTCCCCTTTTGTTTGATCGTGAGTTTTGTTGTCGGACTCATTACTAAAACTCTTGGCGATATCATTCTAGGGTTTCTCACGACAAGCTCCCATGCGACAAGCCATGCCCCAAACAATTAGATTGTGGCCATGCATGTCAGAGAATGTGCAGCCTGCCCTGCTATTGCGACTGCGAAAACTTTAAAGCACTTGCAGCCCAAGACCAGTCGACAAGGCACGAAACGTCCTTGGAGGAGAAACTGCTCCGTATGGGGGCTGAGCCCAGTGAAATGTTGATGACGTCTCTCAGAGAACGCCAGGCTGCTCTGGGATCCCGTCTGCCAGCTATCGGGGTCAACCCTCCTCCTGACATCAAGCCCAAACCCACCAACAGAGCTGTGCTTCCCTCAGCTAAACGGTCTTCCTTCCGGGGTAATGAAGCAAACAATCAGCTCAACTCGTATCGTGACAGCACC
Organism: Thermochaetoides dissita; assembly: GCA_011800035.1. Lineage (NCBI taxonomy): Eukaryota > Fungi > Ascomycota > Sordariomycetes > Sordariales > Chaetomiaceae > Thermochaetoides > Thermochaetoides dissita. The sequence continues at coordinate 16,515 of JAAFKN010000220.1, read as the reverse complement.
AGCTCGACTGCTACCGTGGCAGCTTCGACAGCCTCTAAGAGGGTGAACTTCTCCCAAATTGATATGGAGAATGACAACAACAATGAGACTGTAGCCCCAACTACTTCCCAGCAACCAGCTGAGGGATTTGTCTTCCTCGATGTCTTCCAACGCACAACCGTGCAGGACGGGCAGAGAGTGAATAACAGCCACAGGAGTTCCCGGAGTATTCAGATGAGCAACAACCAGAGAACCACCACGCGAGGTGATGTGGCATGGAGCAATGTCGCAAGCTCAGCCTATTCTCTGATTCATGCCGGTGACTTCCCTCTTGTATCTCCGGCTCCTCAAGGCACGAATAAGAAGGCATCTGGGTCGAGCAAGAAGTCGAAGAAATCCAAACGCAACAATGATCAGGGCAACACTAACCAACAACAATCTACTACGCCCATCACTGCCACTTCGTCCCTTCTCGATGAACCTCTTATCCCATTGAATGGCCCGTCATCTTCGAATAATTCAGTCCCTGCTGGACTTCGTGGCATGTCACAACTCTCTCCGGAGCCCCTGATTCCGTCTTCGAGGGGAACCGCCGGTGATGGCAATACCAATGCCAGTCTGTCAAACACCGCACAACGGAAGCTGCCTGATGAAGAGGAGTGGCTGATTGACCTTTAATCCGACGCATTCCTCTCGTTTGTATTGAGTTGTACTTGTTACTACATTTTTCTTTGCTGAAGTATGTGACTTCGCTGTTCTTCACAAGCACCCATCAGTGCAAGTGATGTTCGGTGCAGATGAGGTTTCAGCCTGACAAAATTTTCATGGGGTTTGTCACTAACGAAGTACTTTTTAACCCCCTCTCCGCTAAGTTGATGCTAAGCGGTACCACTATACCGCTCTTGCGTGTCTCGAGAAAGGCCCTCCATGCCTAAATCGTCCTTGGCGGTGAATACCAGTGGGAAATGTTTACATATGGCATAGGGCATTCCCACTCAACTTAGCTGTGTGCATCTCGACAGTGCTGGTCCAGATGGCGGAAACTTATGATGTTGTGTATTCCCTCTAGTGCAGGATATTTGGGCAGATATTGCTGTATGTGGCCTGTAGTCAATGGAAACAATTCGTTTTACGAGTAATGATGTTCGACATAGAGACAGGGAAGCAAAATGATTACTTCCACTTTGCTAGCAACTAAGTTGACCGCAATTCATCAAGAGTTCTTCAAATAACCTTCACTCCGACGCCATGCCCTCAGGGTATTAGCTCAGTAACGCACTTGATGCATATAACATAGCCTACTGCATCATGATGCTGTGAACATAGCATCTTCCTTCCTTCAGCCCGTCTGTATATAAGCACAACCCAAGCCAGACAGAGAGTAAAGGATCCTATACAAGAGTGAAAGCACAGCGACCGTATCACGGGACGAAGGCATGAAAAGAGCCCCATATCAGTATTTCCTCTGTTCAACTCATCATTCACACACTCATTCCGTGACATGGATCTCGTACCCAATCATCACCTCCGTGCTAGTACCAGTCCATCCTCTCGTGCCGGCAATAGAGATCATGATCCTCGACGTCGGATCAATGTACAGATCCGAGATGACGCCTGCCTTGGGTGGACCCGGGATAATGATAAACGGCACCTTGCTATGCTTGAACGCTGCATTCTCCCTCAGATCGTACAACCGCAGGATATCATAGCTCGCACACACCAGGTGTCGCCCGTTGACCATGGGCCGCACGCACGACACCGGGCCGCTGCCGTTGGGGAACTTGAGTGCACGTGTGGGCTCCCAGGAAGAGGTTGCCTTGTGGATGCTGTATTCCTCAACTGTGCCGTTGCGCCGGCCCGCGTAGATGAAGTTGCCGTCGATTGACCAGCATGCGCCCATGCACCAGGGGGGCACGCCACGCCGGTTGTTAATGCGTGCGACAGGGTTGGGCATGCGGCGGTCCCAGATGCGGATTGTGCCGTCAATGGCGGCGCTGAGGAAGGTTGTAGAGGAGCACTGAGTGGGGTCGTTGTGCGGTGGGGGTTGGGGTGCTTCAACGATGAGGCTTGGCTGGGTTTGTGATTGTTGGCCTGCGGAGGATTGCTGAGGTTGCTGTTGCGTTTGTGTTGCATCATTGGTGTTGTTGGTCTGAGCTTGTTGTTGGTCGCCAGTGACAGATGAAGAGGTTTGCTGCTGTTGTTGCGAATCTGTAACTGTTGGAGCTTGACTATCTGATTGCCCCTGAACGGTCTGGCTGCTCATGGTGTCGCTATTAGAGACATGAGATTCCCCTCTGTTGGTGCCAGTCCCGTTCTGTTGGGCTGATTGCCCGTCATGTACAGTGGAAGACTCCAACTGCGTTGTTGACGCCCCGTTAGCGTCTGTCATTGTGAAGTCACCCGAGTGATCCAATGTATTATTGTTGGAGGCCCCCCGAATTGCCATATCCATGGCCCTGGTAAAATCGTCGTCCTCGTCTCCAAAACCTCCGCCTCCACCCATGGTGTCATTATCACCGAAAAGCGATCCGGCGGGGCTGCCAAAGATGGAATCGTGATCGTCCGAGCCACGGGCATCTCCGCCAGCTCCCGAAGTGCCGTTAGCGGTGTTGCTGCTCCCAAAGCTGTTGTCCTGCCCAAAGAAGCCGGTTATCCGTGGCCTCTTATCGCCGAAGAAAGTATCACTCTTTGCTGCGGGTTCACCTGCTTCGGCGGGTATGGGAGCACCGCTTAGCGGACGCAACTCGATCGCGGAGATCTGACCAGCACTTCCCTCATAACGGCGAATGATGTTGCCATTGTTGAGGTCCCAGTCGAGAACAACCTTATCCCAGCCACCACTCAATACACTCTTCTCGTCAGGAGCAAGCTTTAATACACTAACGGCGTTTGTATGTCCATCCCTGAGGCAATGTATTCTTTTGCCTTCATCGTGACGAACACTCATCAAATTGATTCCACCGCTCTCCAGGCCACTAAGGAGCCATAACGCCCGACTATGGATGGCCAAACTGTAAACTGGAGACAGAATTCTGTCCTCCGGACGCGCGTTTGGAGGGGCTGGCTCCTCATTTTCCCAGTAGCTCATGAGCACGCCAGCCTTGACGACGCTATCGACAAAGGGATGGCGCTGGGCGACAGTTAAAAGCTGCTTGCCGTTAATGGTTGCCATGCCGTCGTACTTGCGTATATAGCCATCAGAGCCTCCGGTCATCCAATAGCGCAGGTCCGGGGTGATGGCCATGGCATTGATGCTGGTGGCTTGAGGAGCGGCAATAGTAGGCACGATATCGTAGAGAGGAGCGTCGATATACTCTTGCCGCAGGATGGGTCGCCACTGGCCAGCAGTCTTTGGTGCTACTTGCGATGCCGACACACGTGTCGTGGTATCTTGAGTGGCATCGCCATCAGGAGCGGTAGGCTGCGCATCGTCTTCGACTTCAGCGTCCGCGTCGGGTTCTGCCTCGACTTCTGCTTCTTGCTCGTCCTGCTCGTCCTGGTCTTCCTCTTCGTCTTCGTTCTCATCCTCAACTTCATTGTCTACCTCCATGTCGTCACCAAACTCGAGCTCATCTTGCTCGTTCTCGGAACTTCCATAGTCATCGTCCATGCTGACGTTGGGAGCGTTGCACTGATGTATTTGAGTAACGAATCGCAGATTGTGTGTGGATATCTGGCAAACAGTTCGATATGCAGGACACTACCGGGTCTGGTTGGAGGAAAGGACAAGAGGGAAAATAAAAATGCGGACGTTGTGAACGGGTTGCTTAAATCAATCTTCACGGAACGTCACTTCAGACGTCGTGGTCCGAAGAGAGACGCGCGTGGATGTGGGGGAGACTAACGCGCCTTGACCTTGGCATATGCATGTTCGCTCGATGTCCTTGGCAGGCGATTTACCCCACCGTCTGATTGCCGTTCTTTCATACATCAAGTGTTACAGTGTAGTGTATTGTACTGTAACTTACGGCATGTTGTCGAGCTGACCTCGATCGGGACTTTGCAACAACACAGCAACAACGGATGGACTCCAGTTGAGTGCATCCAAGATAAAGCATATGGCACTACAACGGATTATCAGAAAACAAATGGCGGGAGGGACTAAACTAATGTTATTTGTAGAGCAAATATTCTAATCTCATGCCCTTGGGCCCCAGATGCTTTTCAAGGGCTTAACTGCTATTCAGTTATTGCACCAAATATTGGCGAGCTTGCAAACTACCGAGTTCAATACAACATGGATGTGATGGGTCAAGCTCGCCGTCGCTGGATAACTTCTGGATAACTGGGAACCCCAAACTGCCAGGTCATTAGCCGACCGTCTATTGCTAGACATACAACAGCCCCCTTCATGAAGCCTAGTAGATGAGGCATCCAGCTCATGCTTCCTCCTGCATCGTCGCCATGTCCGCCATCCTGGGAAAACCTCACGACGGAGGTTTGACAGCACTAATCATATACTGGGCTGATCGACGCATGAATTCTTCCATCCTCCGCTTGCCAGGGCTGTCTTCCAATTTGTTTGAATGCATGCTCTGTGCGGAACAGTGGGAAGGGGTCGACTGGTCTGACGGTCTCTCATTTTCTTGGTAGTTGAGGACCAGGAAAGAGCAGGCAGAGCGAAGCGGGCGATGAGGGTTTGCTGACAACACCGATTTTTCTGTCTTCCCAACGACGAGAAAGTTGGGCCCACCTACTCTCTCCTGGAGGGGACCGCGAGCATCAGGTTTGGGAGTCGAAATACTTACTGCCTTCGCTTGGCCAGTTTCAACAATGGAGACACCTTTAGCAGGTGCACGAGTGACAGCTAATCCAACAGGACCATCGCCATTCGGGATGGAAGGTGGGTTCTCGACCATCTCCTAGTCGGTGTTATTGTTCGAGACGCCACCCCTCCAAAGCCCATAGTAACCCTCACAGTTCTTCCACATCTTGATGGTGCCGTCTTCCGAGCCAGTTGCGTAAAGGTTGCCATCAGGGGAAAATGCAATCGACCAGATGGGGCCGTGGTGGCCCTTGTGCACATCGAGCTCCTTGCCATCTTCCCAGTCGTAGACGCGGGCCCAAGTGCCTGGCTCTTCTCCGACAACAATCTTTCGATTTTTGAGGTCAACGCCAACGCTTGCGATGCCATGGGGGAGCTTCATCTGCTTGAGCTCCTCGTCAGCTCGCATACCGCCCCAGAAATAGGCAGTCTTTCCTGCAGCAACGGCCAGGACGGGAAGGCCACCGCCGATGTCGGTCTGAGAGGTGTACGAGGGCGCAAGAGACACGAGCTCGCAAGACTTGATCTCGCCTTCGAGTTTTGCCTCCCGGATGCACTCCCGCTTAGGGATATCAAACCAGCGAAGTGTGTCGCCTGAAGCTGTGACGATGATGCTAGGATCCCGCGCCCAGACAATGAACTTGATGGCCTCTTTGTGAACACCCTCTCCGATCTCAAAGGCCTTGCTCGGCTCAATGGTAATGGGCTGGGCAATTCCCTGAGAATCGGTGGGTTGACCCTGTTTCCTTGCTTCCTGGAGATCGAAAATGCGAAGCTTCTTCTCAAAACCGCCAGTCGCAATCAAATCGGATCGGTCGAAAGGATAAGCGACAGCACGAACGATATGGTCGTGCTGGAGAATGAACAGCAGTTCTCCGGTATGAGTGTCCCAAATCTTGGCTGTGAAGTCGGCAGACGCAGTCGCAGCAGTCGAGGCATCGGGGCTCAGTCTCGCCTGCCAGACAGCGCCTTTGTGCCCCAGAAAAGTTCCGATCCAGTCACCTGTTTGACCATCGCGAAGCATGGGATTGCCATCTGTAGAAGACCGGTTTGTCAGTGGCCGAACGAGGACGGCGTTTGAGGAAAGTCGGTCAGCACCAACCCTTGCAAGCAGAAATCATGTAATAAACATCGTCCTTCTCCAACGGCGAAAAGCTAAGGTGAGGAACCGGCCGCGAGTGGCCGTGGCATGTCAAAGGAACGTATTGACGCGGGGCTGTCTCGCCCATGGTGATCTGGTAGATGAAGAGATAGCTAGTCCCAAAAAGAGTGTGTAGTAGTAGTAAGGAGCGGACTGCTGTTACGCTGGTCGAAAAGTGGTTGAATCGGTGGATGTGATCGGATGTCAAAACAAGCTGGCAGCGATGGGGAGCGACGACAGAAGTCTGAAATTCAGGCGCGATCGCTTTCCACGTTGTTGTTGGTCGGTTGCCGCGAGGATGCGGGGTGCAACGGTGGAATTGGCCAAGTCCGTGGTTACTGGGGGCTTCTTGCACGTTTGATTGGATGAATCATGGAGGGGCTCTTCTCAAGCACTCCACGATGGCCCCTGTTTCTGGTAGTCACAAACCCTGAAAGCCCTGGAAGATTACCTACTTACTCCGTATTATTGTTTGAGTCGTTATACTCGGGCTCAGCTCTGATTCTTAGATTTATCCGTAACCTGCCCAAAAAGGGCCAAAGGCCAAATACATTCATTAATTGTGCAGGCGAAGGGCTTGGAAACCCTCTGCATCGCTTGGAGGCAAAGCGATCTTCACAGTAGGTGTAAGGGCACCTGCTCCATTATACGTGGGCAAGGCAGGTACCTCTTCGGTAATGCAATCCCGAGATCAGGCAGCTCCGACTTACCACAGTACATCCACTCCAGGACATCAACGGCATCCCATGATGGAACTGTTTCCATCCTCTAAATACTACAACTTCCCGTGGCTGCCAATGATAATAAAACACGCTCATTGAAGACAACCTCTTCTCTCTTATGATGCCAGTTCGTATTGACTGAGCTGTGTTAACCTGAAACCGTCGGGCTCTGGCAAACCAACAAGGTGCTGAGGTTGGCCCCACGCAGCGTGAAGAGCTTCCCCGGTCACCAACCACCTACCCCACCATAACCTACCGACCAACCTGGAACACCTCTAGGTCGCCCTGCCTGAAGCCCGGAACAACAGCACTTATCCCCAACTCTAAGCTGTCTGCCCCGCCCTCCATTCCGCTGTGGGCAGAGCAAGCCTCCATCGATAGTACGTCAGTTTTCCGATTCCTGTGCTCTCTGGGAATCCGGTATCTTCTAGAAAACACAACGGGAGCCCTCACGAGGCTATTTCCTTGCCGCAGATTAACATTTGAGGTCGGTGCTGACGGCGATCCCTCTGCGCCCACATCGGCATCAGCATCAGCATCAGCAACCACCACTTTACCCCGCCCTACCCAACAGAAGCGCCTGACCAACTGCGCGATGCCGGATTTCAAGCTTTCGGCCCAGCTCAAGGGCCACGAGGGAGATGTATGCGTTCCAACTGCTCACATGCTAAGTCGGGCACTGACCTTTTGTTTGCTCAGGTGCGCGCTGTCTGCTTCCCCAACGCTAACACCATCATCTCCTCGTCGCGCGACCAAACAGTCCGGCTCTGGAAGAGGACGACAAACAAGCCACCGACCTTCAAGCACATCATAACCAGTCAAGGCCATGGCTACATCAATTCCGTTGCTTTCCTAAAACCGAACAAGGCATGGTCTCAAGGACTCATCTTCTCGGCCGGCCACGAAGCCATCATCGAGGCAAAGCAGCCGAGCCTGACCGCGACCGACAATGCCGACAGGCTCCTGGTTGGGCATGGACACAACGTGTGCGCTCTTGATGTGTCGCCGAGCGGTTCATACCTGGTATCAGGAAGCTGGGATGGAAAAGCAATCGTGTGGGGGACCGACAAGTGGCAGCCCGCTGTCTATCTCCTACATACCGGCGGAGAGGTTAGGAGTGTTTGGGCTGTGCTGTTCTACGACGAACATACCGTTATCACCGGTAGCGCAGACACACACATCCGAATCTTTGACCTCCGGAAAACCAATCACACCGGTGAGCTTGAACCTCAACGCACTCTGACCACTAATTCAGTCGTGCGTGCGCTATGTAAGCTCCCCACCGGCCTCAAGAGCCATCCCAGTGGCGCCGACTTTGCCAGCGCTGGCAATGACGGCGTGATTGAGCTCTGGAAGTTGAACGGCACCAAGGTTGGATCTTTGCAAGGCCATGACAGCTTCATCTACTCTCTGGCATGCTTGCCCACAAGCGAGATCGTGAGTTCCGGGGAGGACAGGACAGTCCGCATTTGGAGAGGTTCAGAGTGTATCCAGACTATTACACACCCTGCCATCTCCGTTTGGACGGTCGCTGTATGTCCCGAGAACGGCGATATTGTGTCTGGCGCTAGCGATAACGTTGTCCGTATTTTCACCCGCAATCCTGACCGCATTGCTTCGCCTGAGACAATCGCCCAGTTCGAGCAGTCAGTCCGCGAGTCCGCAATACCCCAACAACAGTTTGGCCCTTCCATCAATAAGGAGAAGCTAGACCCTCCAAGCTGGCTCCAGCAAAATGCAGGCAGAAAGGAAGGTGAAGTGAAGATGATCCGCGAGGAGGATGGGAGCATCGGGGCATATCAGTGGTCCTTGAGTAAGTGATCAATCCTAGCAGCATCCACCAGAATCGTCACTAACTTGTCCACAGGTGAACAGCGTTGGATCCATGTTGGGACTGTTGTAGACTCGACAGCGAGTAGCGGTCGAAAAGTTGAGTATAACGGCAAAGAGTACGACTATGTTTTCGACGTCGATATCCAAGAGGGCGTTCCGCCTCTCAAATTGCCGTACAACCTTTCTGAGAATCCGTATGACGCAGCCACCCGCTTCCTTCAGGATAACGAGCTCCCAATGTCTTATCTCGACCAAGTCGGAAAGTTCATCATCGAAAATACCAAAGGCGCGACCATTGGGCGAACTTCTGAGGTGCCGTCAAACGCCTACACATCTGACCAACCAACACAGTCAAGCCCCAAGTACCTCCCGCACACTGAATACCTTACTCTCTCCCAAGCCAAGTGGGAGCCGGTCGCTAAGAAGCTCAGAAGTTTCAACGAAAAGCTTTTGCTTGCCGGTCACAAACACATCGCAATGAACCCTGATGGAGTTAATCGTGTAGAGAAAGCCCTGCAAGCAACTATGGGTGCCCAAGGCTCGAGGACGAAAGCTCCTGCAGGTCTCCAGGAAGCGCAGCGGAGTGTTCTCAACATCATTACAAATTGGCCTTATGGCGATCGCCTGCCGGGTCTCGATGCCCTTCGGTGCTTCGTCCTTTACCCAGGCGCCGCCTCATTCAAAGATAGCGTCTATGGAAACCTGGTGGAGGTGGCACTGCGGGGTGCCTTGGTCTCCCAGGACCCGGTTACCGAGCGTGACGTGTCTTTGGATGAGCTTATCAAGACATTTGACGCAGGCCAGATCAATGTCAATAACGTGATGATGGCTTTGCGCACCGTGGTAAACCTCTTCTCCACGGAGGAAGGAAAGAGACTCGTGGTGCCACAAGCCGGCTCTATCATTTACCTCCTTGCTCGCCTCACCGGCGTGGAAGGCCCTCAGGGATATATTGGTCCCGAGAGCTCCCACCTTCAGATCGCTCTGACTTCAGCTTCGTTCAACTTTGCTTGCCATGCTTTCAGCAAACGCGATGCCATCGATCTCGAGCAGCTTATGCAGCTGTGTCAGGTCGCCCAGGCGGTCATTAATCGCCAGAGTGATGCGGAAGTACTCTTCCGTGCTCTGATGACTATCGGGATGATCCTCTCCATCGGCGGGGATGCCTTGGAAATTGCAAAAACCCTTGAGGTTGGGGAGACGGCTAAGCAAGCCGCTAAGAAGACGGAAGATGCCAGAATCAGAACATTGGCGCTCGAGTGCTTGAGGTACCTCAAGCAGTAGAGATAACGTGAAGAAAAGGGGGGTGATTATGAAAAATGATGATAATCTACTCTACCCCTTGCTGGACTGGGATCTAGTAGGGGTAGGCATTTTCTTTCTTGCCGCCTAGGCAGCAGGACGCGTTTCTCATGACGAAAACGGTTCTGCAGAACTCTGTTTCGTTAGTTAGCGATAGACGACCGTAATGAATGGAACATCAAACTCTGAAAAGCTACGATATTGAGCCTCTTGACAATGCTCTTACATGGAATGTGTTGATCCCACAGGAACTTTTTCGCTCAGAGCCGCAACCTTCTGTTACTTTCCATTTTGAAGTGGGCAACAAGCGACCTATTCGACTTTCGAACCGCTCGGAGGTGTGACGTACAAATGTGCCGACATCTTCGAAACGACATTCCCGCTTCTCGGTCGGCGCCTGGTGAGACACTGTCCAAAACTCAGAAACCCCTTGGGTTCTAGGCAAATCATCAGGGAGTGTCGCACGGTTCTAGGCAAATCATCAGGGAGTGTCGCATGGGAACCTCTCATAGCAAAAAACCATCTGTCACACTTATGACAAACACACCACGCCTAGAAACTCGGGTTAGAAGATATGAGAGAATCTGTTTATGCAAATATGCTCCCCATTAAACTCCAGTTCTGGAGACCCAACAGCCGTAGAAGATGTAGGACTACAGGGGCACAATGCCAGAGAATATACTCATATTTGATGACAAGAAGCATGAAATTTTTCGTCTAATAAATGATTCTTTTAGCAGAGCAATGCAGTTCTCTGAAGACAGAGTATCTCATCATTCCAGGAGTGAACTAAAACATACGAGATGGAAAACCCTTCTTGCCCGGATATCTTGCATTACCCTCGCCGATCACCCCGAAAAACGCCGAACAGACCGAAAAAGGAAGATACCCAAAACAAATGGAACTGAAATATACAATGCGGTCTCTGGCCGCCTAAGTCCCCTCGCAATCACGAACTAACCCTTCTCACACCTTTATAGCGCCATCCAAGTTGCCAAGCCGACAAGCAATAGCGGCAGATGCCCAAGGAAGCCGTAGTTCTTCAGATTAGCGCCACTGGTCTTGGGGGCGTTAGGGTCTTCACCAGACGCGCGCAGAGTCAGCGTGTAGATATCGGCAACACCAATGTCGGTGCTGTTGAAGCAGTTGGTCTCATTGACCTCGGGGATGCGAGGGTCACCCGGCTCGGCGAAGATAATGTCGACGCACTAAAAGGCCAAGGTCAACAGGCATGATCTTATTGGACTTAGAGATGAGGGCATCCTACCGAGTAGAGCGCAGCACCGTGAACGGCCAACTCGACGATCTGGATGGTGGCTTTGTCGCCAGGCTGAACGGTCGTGTTGGCAGGCAACGGAACCTGTGGCAAACAGATGGTGCCGGGATAAGGGTTCTTATGAGGCCCAAGAATCTGGAAAGGCGGGATCATTGGGAAGGACATGTTCTGAGGACCGCCATGAGGGCCGTCGGTGCCAAAGCCCATGTTGACATAGATGAAGGCTGTTAGATGGCCAGCGAACCATCCGGGTTGGAAAGCGACGGCACCGCCTGTTGTCGGCCAATATGTCCGGTTGTTCGTCGCTTCGATACCTCCGCCTTCACAAAAGTGTTAATGAGTGTGCGTTCGTGATTGATGTGACAAGGTGAGTTGGAAAACTCACATGGATAAACCCATTGCATTCCATAAGGGAAGGACTCGTTCGTGATCAGATTGTTACCTCTCCAGCCCGGATATGTGATGACAACGTGGGCGGACGCAACCGCTGCGGTCGCAACCGTGAGCAGTGTTGATGCAAGCATGTTTGAAGAGTGATATGTCGGCTTCGAATGTCGGTAGGATGCGATCGTCCTCGCAAAAACTCTCACTTTCTATGCTTTCCAGAGCAGACTCTCTTCCTCCTGTTTGAAATCGAGGTTCCCCGCGGTTCTTCCTCAAGGTCAAGGGGAGCGGCGCCAGGCCGGATCCCGCGCTCGTCAATCGGTGATGGGGATGTAAGGCTTTGACGGAGGCTTTAACAAAGGCTTTGACGTGGATCGAGTCTGCGGCAACAAGCAGCGCAAACCCTGAAGGTTGATGTCAAAGATAGGTCGCCGTGGCACGCATCCAGAGAAAGACCAAGAAAAGAGAGTAGACCGCAAAGGCTGGGCAGCAGGAGGGTAATATCTGGAAGGGCATCGCCCAAATGCAGACTGTGGCGGCCCCTCTCCAGCCGCCATGATGGGTCACATCGTCCAAAGACTGCAGCTAGCTCGCCGCCCTCTCCGCTCTGCACGCGCTGCACGGTGACGGCAAGGAACCGGGCTATGGCCCGACTCTCGCATGCCAAAGGTCCCCAATTTGGACGGGTTTTTGGCAGCAGCACACCAGCAGGGCTGCCGGCCATTCAGAAGTGTTGAAAGTGGCTGCAGGTGGTTGAGCGCTGCATCCCGACCCTCCCACTCCCCTGTCGCCTGAGCCCAGATGTAGCCAATGACAGGCCGCGGACGGCATTCTTGGCTGCAGGCGAGTCGCTCTGCCTTGGGGGAAAGTGTGAGCCCATCACATCGCCAATGGGCCCTCGTTCACCGTGAGCAATCAACACCTCCCGCCAACTGCAACGTCGCACTGCATTTTTCCTTTTGCTGACGGCCCCAAATTGCGCAAAAACAGGAGTCGCAACGTCGCTCCCTAGAGAGCGATCTGATGACCGTCATTAATGCTCTGTCGCTCTTATGTCTCTCGTGCAAAACATTCGCGGCGCACAGCACCTGAGCTGAAGACCCTTGCGATCTGAGAGGAAGCGGAGGACCGGGACGCCACGAGGCGACGGTCAGGGTTACACGACCGGAAGAGGCTGGCTGTTGGTGGCACCGGGCCCGATTTCACAGTCACATCGGGCGCTCTCCCCACCAGGCACTTGTCGACCAACCCATTCGCAGAGCTAAGCGCCCAGACACCCGATCGGGAAATCAATGACTTGTTCGCATGGCCTTGCCGGGAAGCTGGTGTGTGGGATGTTTTGCTCTGGTGATCTGATCGGATCTGCCCGCAACGTTGCTCTTTTCCAGCGGAATTTCTTCCATCAGGCGGAGTACGGATCCGTATCTCTCGGGGAGCTGGCGGCGCGGCTCAGCTTGGCATCACCGTGGTTTCTGCCAGATGCTGCTCATCTGTGTGTGCTAGGTTTGCGTAACCGGGCACGATAGTGCACAAGCAGGTATTTGGCCACAATCGGCCCAGTTCCAGCTCGCCAGAACTCTTCCAAGCCACTGGTGATGTAGCACGGATTAAAATTGTCAGCAACCTATAAGTGAATGTAGTATCGAGATATTATCCTTCAGGCGAGGGACTTGTGATTTACCGAGCCGTTGTTCTATTTTGCTGGCGAGAGAATAATTTGGTTACAAACCGACGGCACGGACTAGATAATGTTCAAGAACGGCATTTGTAGTCAAGGAGAGTCAAGATGCAGTCTGCCTTAATATTCCTTTACCTACACTTCGTTATCCAGGAAGTTCATAAGAGAGCAAGTGAACTCATGGCTTGCGAGCTCGATTTGTCAGCCAAGGCCACCTCGCGAAAAGTTGACGCCGAGAAAGGAAGGCGGTGACTCCCACTGGAACTTTATCTTATCATAGTGTACCTTATCTTATCACCCCTCCTCACAATGGCAATGTGCCCTTCGATTTCATCCCATTTGCAGTTCACTCAAAACCCGACCGTTCCTGAAAGTGGCTTGCTCTACTTCATCTGATTCGAGCCAGATTGCTACGTTTTGATACTACTTTTTTAAACAGTTGCACAACCTTTTTCTCAATTTTCGTTCGCATTCTTTGAACCCGTCGTCCACAATGTGGGCACAAGAAGGAGAGTGGTGCCAGGTCAAGCGCAAAAAAGGACGTCTGCTCGCTGTTATCATCGAATCCCAGAACGACTTGCGCCTACCCAATCCAAGCCCAGAGTTATCTGTTGACGATCTCCGACGGTATCATGGGAACATAGTGGATAAATGGCTCCAGTCCGAGTGGTGGAAAAAGGTTCTGGATACCTGGGAAGAGGCCTCAAACAAGTCATCTCCCCCTCTCATTACCACAGCTGTTTGCTTAGGACCTGGATCATTTGAGCCAAGGAGTGGGAATTTGAAAATGAGATTGACTGCTCATATTCAAACGGCCGTGTTTTGCTCGCTTGTTGATCACTTGAGTGGGCTTCCCCAATCCTGATATGCCTATGCATACACATGGCTCTTGGTCACTGACATTTCCTAGGTCACCGAACTGGTCAACGAATCAGACGTGTGATACAGGAGCCGATGTTTACAGATGTAGACAAGGAGTTCTGCTCCAGCCTTGGGATAGAGCCTGTAAACGATCCCGAAGCCTTCCAACTGGTGGATGAGAAGACATTATTGTTTGCAATCCACATGGAACTGGAAACGTACAACTCAGCCCTGGCTAAGCTTCCAGCAATCTATATCGGATCACACGCTGAGCAATTCAGAAACGTTGGGCGAAGTGAGGAAGAGCTTGCTCGGCTTTCGGCGATGCATGATGCCTCCGATGCCTACGACTTCCCTGACCGCGACGTCGTCTTTCATAGCACGGTCATGTACTGGAGGAGAGGTGGGTCATAGAGGTCAGTCAATCAACTTGTCGCTAACTATATCCATGAGGAAGAACCATCAAAGAGCTAACCTTGCCTAGGTGTTGGGGTTTCTGCTGGTGTGTCCGGTCCTCGGTGCGCATCCCTCTCAGAACCACATTCCCATTTTACATTTTCCACAGCATGCCTTACATTAAAAATAACCTCCCTATCTGCGCCACGATTTTGCTGCCTCCTATCACCAAAAGTCCGCGATCGTGTCCCGCTTCTGTATATCGCGTTTTAACTGGGCTAATCCCGTTTTATTGCAGTTTTTTTTGATCATTGCACACATGTAAGCATACGTATTGCTTGCTATAGGCCGCTTCTACGGTATATCCGCATGCACGTGTTGTTGCCATTGCTGCACAAATGGCGCAGTGTGTAGGGATTACAGATAGACAGGTTACGTAGCTGAGGGCGTGTTGTATGTTATGTGGCTACTGAACAACCTCCAAGCAGCTTCATATACCCGATCACGGTAACTAATCGTATATCTTTGGCTTTTGCTCTCCAGGGTTTGCAGAGTCCTCCTGTCTCGTTGCAGCACTTACAACCTTGCCTAGGGTTTTGTGTTGCAAGGAACTTGCCCTTTTAAGAGTTGCTGAGTGTTTCATTCTCTGGCCAACACAGCATTGATCCAGCTTCCTCTCCTGCTGTCCTGCACCTGTCCTGCAATTGAGCTGTTTTAGGCTTCCTGCAGACCGTATCCCAATCATCCACTAACCGATTCTGTGGAGTATTTAGGTAGGCTCGATCCACAGTCACTGTGAACATCCTTTTGCCTCACTTCATGTGCTTCAAACTGCGCCTGGATGGTGTAATCAGTACACATTTGGCTTGTGTCTATCATCATACTGACTGTTCGATACCACCATTAGTTTCACTTTCAACGTTGCACTCGCGATGTCAGACTCAAAAGACCAAAATCACCGAACGAATGCCACCGAGACTCCGGAGATTGGCATTCTTCCGGCGTCTCACTGGCAATCAGTATGTCATTTTAAAAAAAAAACAGTCAAATTATCAAAGATGAGGAGTTCAAATCTAACCACTGCTTCTTCAGCATTAGCTCTCAGTAGACGATGACGATACGGACTCGATTCCTGGCCAGAAAGATGCCACCAGCGCTCCTTCGCTCCGTGAAAGTATCTTCGAATACCGCAAACTCTATGGTCAGACTTACCACCATGAGTATGGTGAGGCTCAGTCTTGGATTCCAAATGACGATAAGCACCAGGAGAGTATGGGACTCTTGTAAGTTACTTTCAACAAAGAAATTCCATAGTATCCATGTTTTGAAGGACAGCGCTCGTTTCCTCTGCTAGGCATTATGGTACCACTGTACTACGGGGCGATAAGCTCTTTTATAGCCCACTGGATAAAGACCCAATTCAACCATTTTGGACTCCCCCCAACCTTACGTTCGAGCTCGATGATGCAAACCAAGACTGGACATGGCCAGAGAATCCGTTTGATTTTATTTATGTCCGGCTCTTGAATGGATGAATTCGCGATTGGGACAAGTTCTATCGCGAGGGCCTCCGTTGTCTCAACCCCGGTGGATGATTCGAGCACCATGAGGTTGGTATCGGCTGAACCTGCGAGAAGGGCGGAGTAACACCGGACAGCCCAATCGGTTAGTTTGTACAAGCCTTTTCGACAGCAGGAGAGAAAATAGGTCAGACCTTGCGAGTAGTTGAGGACGGACTGCAAACGAAGGGCATGTAGGCACCTGAGTTTGTCGATCCGGAAGAAAAAAAACCTCAGGTGTCTCCCGGGCAGCTGGCCCACAGACCCACAGCTAAAGCAGTTTGGTCTCATGATGAATGAGATTTTGCTTGGGGAACTCAGAGGTATGTAGCTTTGTCTCTCCACCTCCCTTCCTCGCTTTCCCTCTCTCTCACTTTCTCTCTCTGGTTTCGGTTTTGGTTGAGGGTCGACGCTATTTTTTCTCCGTAGGATACTATCTCTTTCTCACAGGACCTTTTGGTTGGAAAGAAGAAAAACCAGACTCATGGTCGCCCACTTGCGTGCCCACTTCCGCAGACCTGGTTTGCATCCGTATGTCCCTCGCCGGGTTGTTTGGGGTAGGAAACCTGCAGCTTGAGAGTTGCAGTTAAGTTGTATAGGTTGTTGGAACTGGAACCAT
>JAAFKN010000219.1:0-17326 GCA_011800035.1 Thermochaetoides dissita | reverse complement strand
ATCGCTAAGCGCCATTGACGGAACCACTGTTGGTGGTGCTGGACCCCTGGGCGGGAAGAGAGGGGAGAGATGGGGGGACCGCGAGAGGGGTTGGGGAACGGGAGAGGTCCTTTTCGTTGGCGGAGAAGCCTTTGGTGTGGACATAAGCGGTCGAACGGCGGTGATGGGGGCTGCGAGCATAGTACTGGTCGACGATGGGATGCACCATGACAGTTTGGTTGTGGATAGTGAGGATCGAGTTAGTTGGAACATTAACCCAATTTTCTGTATAAGTCAGTACTAGGATCAGGGATAGAAGATGATCAGTAGGGGGTAGCCTACCTCTCTCGAAGGTGAGCGGCTCGCTAGCAACCAGGACCACATCAGCACCCTTATCGCTGCGAGACATCTGATAGTCGGCCTGCTGGCCGGGAGTGGGCGAACGGGTCTCCCATAGTGTGCCAGAAGAATAGTACAGGCTAGCGGCCTCATCTGTCGAGCTGCTCACATAGCGAGTGCAGATGACGCTGTGGCCATCTGTGACAGCGAAGTTGAGCAAACTGCGAGTGTCAACGTTCTCGGCGTGGATTACGCTCTCTGGAATATTGTCGATCAGCTCGTTGATGATGGCGATCGTCCTGAGCATTGCCTTTCTCAGCACGGTCGGGCCGAAACCGTTGGCAGGCTGCGAGCTGGGGTCGTGGCCCATTCGCTCGAGGGTGTCAAGGAATAAAGCAAACGCCCACTCGCTGTCGGTGCCGCCAACCACGTTCAGGTACCACTTGTCAGCTAGGCGCTCGCCCAGACGACGCTTGATCTGCTTCCAGCCGCCGATGCCGCCATTGTGCATCCACATCAGAGTGCCGTGGCAGAAGGGATGGCAGTTGTCTTCGCTGAGTGTGCCCTCGGTGGTGGCGCGGACATGGGCAAATATGAGACGCGAGGCAGTCTTAGAGGCAAGACGATGGAGGTTCTGGCAGTTCCAGGCCGGCGTGGTCGAGGTAAATAGGCAGGGCGCGAGGCCGTGCTTGGGATCGGTGTAGAAGCCAATACCAAAGCCATCGGCATTATTCTGACCGCGGCGCGTGTCCTATCGAAGGGAGACATCTCGTCAGAGGAAATCGCGCTGTTGGGGCTAAACGAAGATATGCTCACCAACCGCAGGCGTGAGTCGAAGGACTGCTTTAGGATAGAATGGGCGGGGTCGAGAACCAGCTTCGAGAGCAGGATCTCGTCAGTCCCCTTGTAGACCTGGGGCGAGAACAGTTAACAGATGTGTCGTGTATGCCAGTTTTGTCTGAGGACATACCAAAAAGCGGCACATGGCAATGATGATAGCCGCAATCGCTGGCCGATGGGAGGCTCTTAGACAAGGGCGAGCGCGCAGCCCGAGAGGAGAACCGATTGAGATTGGGCGACTTGTGGCCGCTCAATCAATTCTGGGAAGGAAAAAAAATCGGTTCCTGAATTGCGTAAAGGTGTCACAACGCAGAGCAAAGCCACGGGAAAGAAGGACGTTGGGCAGAGGCGGGTTATGGAGGGTGTGTAGAGTATGGGAGGGTGTCGAAAAGACGACCTGGCAACGACGGCGAGCGGTTGCACCGACAAGGGCCCAAGGAGTCACAAACACGAGGCCAAGCGGTGGACGGAACGAGGACTGGCGCGACTGGGGCATGTGGCTCGATGCAAGGCCCTGGTCGCAGGGCTGACGAAATCGCCCAGCCAAATGGCAACACAAACGCTGGACTTTTAGCGCGGTACCTGGCACTCCGGCACTCAAAGGGAAGTACAGCATCACAATCTGGGATGAAAGCGGGATTAATTGCTCAAACCATCCTGCAAATTTCCGGATACCATCCTTCTATCTCTATTCTCCAGGCCAAGCCGATGGCAATGAGAGTCATCTTGTAAGCGCACGCCCCCAAAGGTAGCATCATAGCAGAGGATCCTGGAACCCGCGGCAGGCTGCTCCCGCTGCGTTGGGGAAACGGCGGTGCAGGTGGGGGAGAGATCGGAAGGGTGCCATTACGAGCTTGATGACTTGCAGCTAAGTTCTAGGGTTTCCGATTGTCTTCAGACAGTGAGATTTTGAGCTCTCTTTGACAACAGCTTTTAGGATTATCAAACAGTGAACTTAGACTTAGGTGAGCCAGTTGCTGTGGTGCAGGCAAAAGGCCGCTCACACATACGGGTACAGAGTAATCCGTATGTTTCCTCTATCGAGGTTTTCTAGTCCAGAAAAAAAAAATCTCAAACCAACTCGCTAAACCTACTTGAAGAAAAACCATCGGTGGTTGCTGTCTATCTCAGCAAAGGGAGGGAAGAGAACAATACCAGCTGAAACATAGCAAACAAACTGAATTGCGTCTTGCACTCCATGCGCAGATGACCCCGGCGCAAGACGCGATATGCGTTTAAGCCATAGGAGCTGCAAGGCCAGGACGCCAGGGTGGGGTCTCCAGCCGAGGGTGGAGCCCTGGCAGCGATGTCCACAACTGCCCGACGTCCACTCTCGGGTTGCGACATCTGACGATTTGTGAACGGGCAGTGATGCTCGGCGAGCTTCACACCCGACCCGCAGAGCCACAACAACAGCCCGGCCACAACATCGCAGCCTGAGCCGTCCAACGATCGCAACGATATCCCCGACCACGCCCGCGCAGTCGGACTGCCGCCTGCTCGACGCAATTGCCGTATGACGCCTGAAACACCAGCACCCCGCATCCCACCATGAGCGCGCAGCTTCGAGCCGCTGCGGCCATCGCCCCCGCCGCCCGCCGCGTTATCTCCGGGCCTGCTGCTGTCCGGCGCTTCCATCACTACCATCATCTGCCTACTGGTGGCATCCAGCGCATCGAGATTGCCGCCCGGGGCCTTCGTCGCTCCGTGCAGTTTCCCGCCCTTGCCAACGCCTACCACAACAATGCCGTCATCGTCCGGAACGCCTCCTTCACCCGCCTGCTGCCCAAGCTGGCCCTCAAGTTCATCCGCGTGCCGGCCTTGTTCGGCGGCATGATGTTGGGAGCCGTCGGCTGGATTCAATATCAGGCCATCAAGGTTAGCAACTCCGCCCAGGAGTTCTACAGCAATATCAAGGCTACCGTCGCAGACACCGCATCCAGCGTCTGGAGCAGTGCTGTCGATATCGCCGAGCAGACGAAACGGGGCTGGGAGAACACTACGAACCAGTTCGAGATCCCCGAATGGCTGGATAAGATCATGAAGGGCGAGGGTCTTGCCGGTGAGGGCAGCGGTTCCGGAGAGGGCGGCCCGAACGGAGGGCCAGAGCCTCCGAGGCAGAGCCGAGCCGGCGCTGCTACCGTCGCTGGCGCCTCGGCTGCTGTCTATGGTTACGGCGCGTCCGACGATGACGATCGCACGCCCGAGGAGATCATGCGTGACGACAGCATGATGTTCATCACCAAGAAAATGATTGAGATTCGCAACCTGCTGCAGAAGGTCGGCCAGGGCAGCACCGTCACCCTGCCGTCCATCGTTGTCATCGGCTCACAGTCGTCCGGCAAGAGTTCTGTGCTGGAGGCCATCGTGGGCCACGAGTTCCTGCCCAAGGGCAGCAATATGATCACTCGCCGCCCCATCGAGCTGACCCTGGTCAACGACCCCGAGGCTAAAGTCGACTACGGAGAGTTCCCTGACCTTGGTCTTGCTAGGGTTACCGACTTCTCCCTTATCCAAAAGACCTTGACCGAGCTCAACCAGTCCGTCCCCGAATCGGAGTGTGTAACCGACGACCCGATCCGGCTCACCATCCGCTCGCCGAACATCCCAGATTTGTCGCTCATCGACCTTCCCGGGTACATCCAGGTTGCTGGCGAAAACCAGCCTAGAGAGCTGAAGCGGAAGATCACCGAGCTGTGTGACAAGTACATTCGTGGCCCCAATATTATCCTGGCCATCTCTGCCGCCGACACAGATCTGGCCAACTCTACTGCGCTGCAGGCAAGCCGTCGGGTTGATCCCCGCGGCGAGCGAACCATCGGTGTCATCACCAAAATGGACCTGGTTGAGCCGGAAAAGGGTGCTGCCATACTTTCCGACAGGCAGTATCCCCTTAGGTTGGGCTACGTTGGTGTCATCTCCAAGCTTCCCCCTCAATCGGGTCTCTTCAGGCGTGATACCGGCAACTTGCTTGCCAGCATCAACCGCAACGAGAAGAATTATTTCGGCTCGCACCCGACAGAGTTTGGTCCCAACTCTGGCGTCAGCACGGGCGTCATGACCCTCCGCAAGAAGCTACTTCAGGTCCTAGAGCAGCAGATGTCTTCCAAGCTGAATGAGACAACCGAGGCCATTCAGCGTGAGCTTGAGGAAACCACTTACCAATTCAAGGTGCAATACAATGAGCAGCCCATGAGCGCCGAGTCGTACCTCGCCGCTAGCCTGGATGACTTCAAGCATCAGTTTCACGAGTTCGCGTCGAGCTTTGGCCGGCCGCAGCTCCAGACCCTGCTTAAGGATGCCCTCGATCAGAAGGTTCTCGACCAGCTCGCTGCGCGGTACTGGAACCGTCCGATAGAGGATCTTTCACCAGCTCCCCATGAGCCTGATAACATTATCGACCTGCCCAAGGCCGACCCGGACTCGCCGTACTGGCATCGCCAGCTCGACACCGCCTGCTCTGGCCTGACCCGTCTCGGCGTCGGCCGTCTGGCCGCCACCGTCGCGGCCTCGGCCATCCAGCAACACGTCGAGAAGCTGCTGGACAAGTCGTCCTTCGCGAAGCACCCGTCCGCTCGCAAGGTCATCAGCGACGCTGCGGCAACCGTGCTGGCTGACCGGTCGTACGCGACCAGCGACGGCATCGAGATCTCGCTGAAGCCGTACAAATTTGATCCGGATATCCAGCCGAACGAGTGGGTGCAGGGCAGGGAGCACGTCGTGGGTGTCCTGCAGGCTGAGCTTGAACAGTGTCAGGCGGCCATGAAGGCGCTCGAGAACTCGGTTGGTGGTAGGAAGAAGCTTAAGGAAGTGATGTCGTTCGTGGATAAGGCCCGGAAGGGCGAGATTATCGTTGAGGGTGATCACCCGAGCGGTGCGGGTGGGTTTAGTGCCGCCCTGTTAGCAAAAGGTGAGCCCGATCTCTGTTCTCGTTCCACAACCCCACCGTATATGGTGACTTGCTGACCATCTCCAGGCCGCGAAGCCGTCTTCCTCCGCGACCGCGCCGACATCCTGTCCCTGCGCATCCAAGCCGCCAAGTCTCGCCAATGCAAGACCCTGACCAATAAGTACTACTGCCCGGAAGTCTTCCTCGACGCGGTCGCGACCAAGCTGGCCCAGACCGCCGTGCTTTTCCTCAACGTCGAGATGCTCAACGACTTCTATGTGCGCTTCCCCCGCGAGGTAGAGGCCAAGCTCCATGAGCACATGCATGCCGGCGGCGGGCTCGAGAAATTTGCCCGCGAGGATCCCAAGGTGCGCAGGCATCTGGATCTGATCAGGCGCAAGGAGTTGTTAGAGGCCGTCCTGGGGAAAATTGAGGAGCTGCATAGGATCAGCAGTGGGACCGCGGGGACTCTGGGACTAAGGGGAGCTGGAGACCCGAAGAAGAGGATTGGTGCTCCTTCTAGCAGCGGGAGGAGGTCATTCTTTTGAGATGGGATAGAGGACAAAGGGGTAGGATAAGTAGATATGTAAGGTCCTGTGGGAGGAGGGACTGTGCGTAGAAGTATATGGGCATGGCGTTCTTTTTGGGTTTCTCTTTGGCAGGCGGTTTAGTTACAATTCTGGTTGATGAATACGTATGGTATACATATAAAGCTATCCCTCAATCCTTTGGGTTTTAAATATCTCGCTCGCTTGACTTATTTATGTATGGTCGCAGCACTAAAGTATGGAGATTAGAGTTCGGGTTTGGGTCAAATGCCACCTCTCCCTTTGTCACCATCAGGTGCATGAAGTTATGTCCCAGGATTAAGACCAGTTGCCTCCATTTTATGCTACCTGTTTCCGAGTCCCCTTCCCGATCCCAGCCTGTATATCGTATTGACCTTGCCACCCTAAACCGCGGACCATCGGGAATAAACGTGCAGGGCATTGAAACATTACATGGAAGCAAACATCATTATACAGTAGACCATTCTGATCCCGCGCCCTTGAATGTATTTTGTTTTTGTTTATTAATGTTCGTCACACCTGAACCCTGCCACACCAACCGCCCCAAACTCCATCCCCATCCGCACCCCCTCTCCGTCTCCAACCCTAACCCAAACCAGATTCCATTCCATTCCACGCGAAAGACAGGGGGAGAAAGTCAAGACAGGACAAGAAGTCACAGAGACTATTTTCAAGTCCCTTACTTGGACTTCGAGCCGCTCTTGACCTTCCGAGCGACAGGACGGTTGATGTGGTGCGCCGGGATCCAGCTCTCATCGTACTCCTTCTCGCCTGCACCGCTGGTGTTACCGCCGGCCGACTCGGAACCGGAGACGGGCTCAGCATCAGAGGTAGCGCCGCCAGCGCGACGAACCTTCTTGCCCTTGGCGGAAGCGGAGGCGCGAGCAGGCTTGGCCTGGGGGAAGAACTGCTCCAGCCAGGTCTTGTAGACCCAGTAGGCGATGCCGGAGAAGAAGGCGGTCAGGAAGAGGTAGAGGAAGATGCTTTGGTTGGGTTAGTGACTGTATGGCGACTATGAATGATTTGGG
The DNA here is from genome assembly GCA_011800035.1 of Thermochaetoides dissita. NCBI lineage: Eukaryota > Fungi > Ascomycota > Sordariomycetes > Sordariales > Chaetomiaceae > Thermochaetoides > Thermochaetoides dissita. The sequence continues at coordinate 10,682 of JAAFKN010000219.1, read as the reverse complement.
ACGGGGAAGGAGGCTTACATCTGAGGGTCGAAGATGGAGGTAGGAGGATCAACAATACTGGCAGGACCACTGTGGGCCTCCACCTCATAGATCTTGCCAGCGGCAGCGTTGGCGATGACAGCCGAAAGGACGAGGTTGACGTCCTGGGGCATCATGTCGAGGACAAACTGGTATGGCAGCTGGTGCTTCTCGCCGGCGGGCACCTGGACACCGTACCGGACGGCCGTCAGGTTGCGTACGATCGAGGCGTAGTGCGGCGCATCCTCGGGCAGCGGCTTGGTGGTCTTGAGGATGCCACCAACAAAGGCCACGTCAACGGGGACATCTTCGTGGTTTGTGATCTCGATGATGGCTTTGGTCGGCCGCCCGTTGACCAGCTTCACGCCGAAGATGTCGGCATCCGGGAAGGTCGTGTCGATGCTGACCTTAAGCTCGTCAGGCGACACCTCCTTCAGGACACCGGGCTCGGCATCAGCCTGGAGAGACCGCGCGTCAGTAATTGATCAGAAACAGACACTCGATCCATCATCCACAATGATTAGACACAGAAAAAGGGGATTCTGGGATTTGGATCGTCGGCAGTGCAACATACCGATTCCTCCTGCGCAAACACAGCAGCGACGCGCAGGGCCAACAAGGCGAGAGCAGACCACTTGAAGTTAACCATTGTGCCGGATTCCTGGGAAAGGAAAGGAAAGGAAGGAAAGGGCCTTGAAAGAGAAAGGAGGAAGAGGGAGCGGGAGAGAAGAAAAAAGGTTGGGATTGCTGGAAGAGAAGAGAAGCGGCGAAATCCCAACGCGCGCGTCCTTTTGATAGTTTCCAGGAGAAAGAGACACGCAACAGCGGGAGCCAGCTGTCAAGCGATTCAATGCCACAAAAACATGCCGTGTTGCAATCTGGCAACTGGCACTAGCGCGGTCTGGAGGTGGTTCGTGCGTCAGGGGGTGGGGGTGCTGAAGCCTCATTGTCCTCTTTGCTCACTTCTTCCCCAAATATTCACATATCGAGGTTTATGCGAAGAATGGGTCAGGGCCTGGTCATCCACAAGAGTTCCCCGCTTTACATTCCCGAGTTGATGTCAAGTTCACATGGTTTCACTTGTAACAAAGGAAATTGTCCTTGGGAGTTGGGGGGGTGGGTTCTTGGTATGTGTGCTGTTGAATTTCCTCTTGAAGGTTGTGAATTTTCACTAACCCGCTGGTAGATAGCCAGAAGACTGTTTTCAGCACATGGATGCTAAGTGAATAATAATATTTTTGAGCTCTGAGAAAGGCTACCGCTGGAGAGGAAAATTGTATGTGTTTACTACCTCACATCAATACTTTGGTAACAAGTGACTATGCGAAATTGGCATTTAATTGTAACTGTGATCTGAGGGCCTGAGAAGTGAGTGGTACCTGGTCAACAAATCGACCTGTGTGAGTTGAGTTCATCAATCACACAGCAGGTTCGATGAACACCCCAATTATCAATGGATGGAAAACAGAGGTGTGTGTTTATGGTATAAGTCACGTCCTGTTGTGCTCTGCAGTGACATTTTCTATGACGCCCCAGTCAGGTAATAGTGTGACCCCCGACAACCACGAGAATCCATTACCCCAATTCTGTGCTGAAAGCAAGCTGACGGGAACACTAAGGTAAAATAGGTTGTTTGGCTTAAAAGTCTATCCAACATTCCCTGATCTCTTTATCACTTAGTCAGGTATCTTGTGTCTCAACCAGAACAAGATTCAGACCTGCTCCAGGAGCAAGAAGCAAGGGGTGTTAACATGGAGTCTTTGTCAGCGTCAAGGGAAAATTACCAGTTAATGGCGCAGGTGAGATTGTCTCCCCCTGGACCTCTCTTACATAAATGACTATTAAGGGTGTGTAACACACCTCGGCCTCTATGTCATGTACGCCCGGCCCTCTATGTTCTTATGAGAAAGTTACAGGATAACGGGCTATCCCCATTTTTTGGTGGTAAAGGGGACTGCAGCTTCGAGTGGCCTTGCGATCATGAAACAAGATTATACTTGTGTCTTATCCATCGACATAATTCTCCGATTGTAGGCTACGAAACCAGTGAGTGGTTCTGAGCCAAGTTACTTTTGATCCAGCTCCATCTCAACTGACCACGTGTCTATGCTCAAAAACAGGCCCCAGTAAGCATGATAACGGTCTTACTTCTATGCACCAAATCTTCTCCCTCTAGATCGTCGTGACAGTGATGAATGGTGTGCTACAGGTCTCACTTTGTCTTCAGCATCACAACATGCTTCATCTCCTCGGCATTTTCTTGCAATGCAACCGGAGAAGAGGTGCGATGTCTTAACTTGAGGAGCATGGAACATGCGAGCAGAACTGCTTGTAGTGTCTCTGTTTAGCTCTAGAGAGCCTTGTGCCAGGGGACCCTGGTAGCCACAGCTCATTGCGGGTGGGTGATGAAGACGCTTCAACTCACCGGTCTCTGCAACAGGCCCAATGCAGCAGTCACGGGATGGTCTTCAGTGGTGATGTCTCAGAAGAGAGGCATACCACGATGGTAAGAGTTCGGGACCATTGAGCGTTTAGGTGAAGCATTCTAACATTGCCCTTTCATTGATCGCTATTTGTAGACATGAGTAACACCACAAGTCCTACAGTGTCATATCACGTCTGCTGCTTACAAAGTGTAGAGCCTTCCATAGTAGCGGTCAGAGGGTCGAGGACTCCTATAGCAGAGTTTGGTGTTTTGCCAGCCATCTAGACAGTCTTATTGTAGAGCGTCCAAGTAAGTCCATATGTTTAGCCCCAAGAGTCCTGACTATTGCTTATGGTTCTCAACGAGCAAGTCAGGGCTTAATGGGCCCAAAACGTGGCATGGTGAATGAAAGTCGGGGACAGGCCAAGAGCAAGAAAAAAAGATACCTACAGCTTAATGTGATTATAGGAAAACCGAGCTAATGGGCTAAGTTCATCCTGTACTTCACAGCTAACCGGCCTCCAATTGACCCAGGAACCTGGGACATGCTATCGTTAAGGGTCCATGGTTAGCGATGCCACGGTACATTTCTGCTTCTCTGGAAGTTGCAGTGATTGCAACCCAAGCATCTGTGCGCCACGATCATTGAACCTTCGGCTCTTTCTCAATGTCTCTGAGCAGTTTCGGATCACTGTCTGGGAGTTCATTCCAACATCCACTGTTTTAGCCGCGATAAAACGTGGCTGCAGACACATCGTGGCAGTCGAATGAGACAGCGAGCTGGCCACGGCCACGCTTTCGATGCATCGAAGACTTCGATGCATCTGGATCTGCAGCTGCAGCTGCATACTTCATGTAAGAGCCAAGTGAGAGTCTCCGGCCAGGCGTTTGATAATCCCTCCCTCTGAAAACTTGAACCGAAGCAGGCTGCAGATAGTCAGATAGGCACTTGGAAGTCTTTCAAGTAATGGTGCTTTGAGCTTTGAAAGTTTCGGCAACAGTGCTGAGACTTTGTCCGAGTTATGTGTGCTTCTAGCCTGTCAAGCTGAATGAAATCCAACCGATCGGCCGAACTTACGGAGCCGGTTGGTGACTTTGCGAGGAGTAGAACTTAGCTCAGCGCCACAAGTATCTTGACGGCACGTTGCGGGAACTCATCTGACGGAAATTTTCCAGATCTTGCAGGCAGGCCCCCAGATCTGCGCTGGATGTGGCTGCTGGTCTGATGTGCTTTAACTCTCTCAAGCCATGATCGACGTCACGGGGCTGTTCCCAGAATTGGGAGCGCTACTCATCAATTCAACCTGTCCATCTGTGATTGTAATGAAATTTTGGAGGTTGTCAAGTCAAAGCTGTGCTTTGCTCCTCCTGGTGTCTAACGATTTGTTCGGCCCGGGGGGGAGTGGTCTGAGAGGTTCGAGATTGGCCATGGGCAGGTCTTCGACAGCGAGCGAAGCAAACAAGGGTCCCTCCCACTTTCGGTAGTGAATCGGGATGATCTATTCAAAGGTGCTCCGAGGGCTTGGCGCTTCCCCGGCTCCACCTTCCGTCCCACTCACCAACCCCACAATGGACTTCATCCAGGCAAACTCGCACATTCCCACAAACCATCTGTAGATTGCACCTTTATATCTCGCTCCTCGGTGTCCTGCCTGCACTAAAGAAAACTGAATCAGCAGGGTTTCAGTTGTACCTCTAGTTTTGGCTGCGATGCCACTTATGTCCAGAATTTTGGGCTCAGGAGCAAGCTCGGCATGGAAAATCAAGGACCACATTCCAGACAAATTATCAAGCCGCGCTCGTCTTTACATGCCCCTCAAAGTCGACCGAGAAATTTCTACTTCGTAACCCTGAAGAGCTGAGCTGCACGCCTCAATACATCCCTGATGGAATTCAACATACCGGCAGTACCGCCAGGCCCATGGCCTTGGGTGACACCAGTGATAGGTATGGTGATTTGACCCGTCTGTGAACCGCAGCCTTGGGGATGGGCAGCCTTGTCCAAATCTTATCAATCGCCCGGTCGCGCTGATGCAGGATGTCAACTCTTCCCTACATGGTACCAAGGACAGTCCAGTGGCATGATCTGCACGGCAACAGTGGCTTGTCGGAACCAGGGCCGAGTCTGGGCAGTGAGCACTGTCACACTCAATGTTCTCTTGTTCTTCATCATTTTCGCAAGCAACCGCTTTCACTCGCCAAATTTAGACAGAAAATATGTTGTTCTGCCCTCGATATACAACGTGATGACACTGATAGCGCCTGCATGCCAAAGGCTTTATCGCAACCCTTGGAATAACAACAAGGATAAGTCGCACAATCAGATTGGAGGAAGCGCCTACCCGAACCTGCAGGAATATTTGGATTGCAGGTACATACTCCCCACTTTCTCTGTCTACCTGCCTACACCATTCGTGGGGCGTTGAGAGCGGCTGGCATTGCCGATCATTATCCCCGAAACAGCAAGATCCAACGTTCGGCGTGCAAGGACTGAAGTTCTGTTCCCCTGCCACTGCATCAGTGTTCAACTGGACGTTACAATGATACTCTTCACCGGCTTGTCTATCTGGTCGGTGCCGCCGTACTGGCATGACGGGCATGTATTCGTTGTACTGGGGATCATGGCGCCGTTGCCTGCGATGAGCTGCTTGAGTATTTGACAGTGTTGGATCATCTTTGGACTGCTTGCATATCACGATCCATGAGTTGTCATATGTGAAAAATATATAAACCTTACGTGCTTCTCATCGCTGTATCATCGGTTCCCCTTCCTGAAGACATCACAGAGAAATCATAACACACTTAAACGGTGTTTACTGCAAAAGTGGCTCAGTTCCCTCAACACTTCCTACAGCTGCTCTTGCTATTCCCGAACCCTTCAGCAATCTCCGTCACGGAAATGGCAATGCCAGAGGCGGGTAAACAGCCCTTTCACAGGGGCCAGGTATCAAACACACCTTTTCATCCACAATGCTGTAGCTGTCTCTCCTTTGTCTACAGACTGGAGACCTTGAAGTTAACACTTCCATTCCAGCCCTTTGTGGACGAGCATTTCGACATCCTCGCCTGGTATCCCTCCTTCCAGTCCTGCGTCCGATACTTTCTCACCACCGCTCAATGGGACGGTTCTGTCCAGGCTCTCGCTGCATATCTCAACATCCAACTCCCATTTCAACGAGCTCTCACCCACAATCAACCACAAAGCTACTCTCTCCTCTACCCCCGAACGGCATCTCCGGGCCCAACAACAACACCACCACCAGGTGTCCCTCACTCAGCGGCAGCAGCCCATGCACAGCAATTCCCTCCGACCTCTATCCTCCCCTACATCCGGCGTCTTGTCGCAACGGGCTGGGATTATCCGGTCATTCTGCACGGCTTCTTCGGCGATGACTGGGAGCGCGGTGTGAAGCCGCTGCAAGAGCACGAACGACGCAACTACCTCTTTGCCGCGAAATCAGCATCGTGGCTGGAGGTCAAGCATGCATACGACATGGGCGTGGATGAGACCGTGCCGTTTCTGAAACCCCTGAGGGAGGCGACTGAGGAGGAGATAAGAGCTGCTGAGGAGGGGTGGAGTGAGTGGTTGGCTATGCAAGATTGGTAAGTAACTGTTCGATGTGAATCTGAAATAGGGGTGGAGGTTGAGAAAGCAAAGGACTTTGGGATGATGCTGACGGCCTGATCAAATAGGATGCTTGGTCCTAGGGCACCGGATCTGGGCATGGATATCAAGGAGGAAGATGAGAACTGACTCTGAGATGAGCTACTTGGGAAGTTGTGAGGGTTGTATTGGAGTGTAATATTAGTGTGCATTTGGTCTAGCTCAACACTCTTGTTTTCCAACGTGGCTTTTGTATTAGCAAGGATAGATGGCATATCGGAGTTGGGGAGCTGAGTTGGATACCTCAAGTCGGTAATACGTTTCTCTAAGTGGATTAATCTGGATAGTTCTCATCTTGTTCTTGCGTTTCTGGGGAAAGGCTATCTGATAACAAAAGTTTTTTACCTGCTGGAGATTTGAAATGGGTTTATCTCAACCATTACAATGTGAAGGTATGCAGCCTTTTCTGAGATACAGACAATGAAGTATGATTCGACATTCCAACTGTGCCTGTGTCACCGAAAGTTTTGTGAACGACTGAGGCAGGGACCCAAGTGCGTGAGTCAAGTATCTCCCACAATGAAGGGGGGGTGCGAAGGGGTCGAGAGGTTAGAGAAGGCATCTCCAAGTTAGGGGCATGAATAGAAAGATTACGAAGTTCTATGCCAGTGAAGAAAGTAGGTGCAACTATACGAGAAAGAACCATAACACGCCCCCAAACAGTAGCAAGTTCTAATTAAGTACAGACGGACACAAGCATACCTACCAGCTAGGTACCTACCCAAGTTATAGCAGTTGTGTTAGGGGCTTGAAAACTGGAGAGGCTGCCAAACACAACAGTAGTTTCAGCCTCTCATGAAAACCCTTCAACCAGGTATGTCTCAGTCAACCAGATTGCTCTTAGAAGTTCTATCCAGTTTAATTTGGATCACCAGTCATCTGATGAGTTGTGGGCGCTCTGTTAAAGAGGGGCCGCTTTGTGTCTCTTTGTTACCTGACAAAGTGAAAAAAACGAACACTCTCCGCGCATCTTTGCACTCTGTATGGATCCGTAAAGTACATCTGATTACGTACACTTTGTGCGGAGCTGAGGGTATTTTACGCGCGGTCTCGGCTGATGAAACCGCTGTGCCAGACCTGCGCCCCACCTGCAACGCTGGTGCGCTGGAATGCAATCGACGCGTTCGCGCAGTCTTCGCAGCGCAGCTCATGCGGTCGAGTGAGAGCAACGTGCGAGAACTACGTCAAGGCTACGCTTGGATGCGACACGGGCGATTTGAGCAGCCAATTGCATGATCTCTGATGGGAGGGTCATAGAAGGGACATGCGACGACGACCAGCCGATCCAAGTACCTAAACCGTTGAGCTCGATCAATCCCCCAACGAGAATCCATCACCTTTCGCTAGTCTGTTCTAAGTGCGAAGTCGAAGCTACCTGCCTACACCAATGCAAACACATTCATCATCATGGTCACTGTCGCGGACCCTTTGACAGCGCGCGTCGAGGCCGCCATCCAGGCCTGGTCTGACTTCTTTTCCAACGCCGAACACGAGCGCCTCGATCCTGCTATCTTCGCCGACCAGTCGCAAACCCTCTTCGCTAACCACCCGCTGGCCCCCGTGCCGCTAGCCGACCTGCTACTGCGCCCGACGCCGTCAAACCGCGAGTGTGTCGACCAGCGCACGCTGCAATACCTCCAGGTGCTCCAAAAACAGGGGCGTATCACCACCGCGGCTGTCTTGCGCGCGCTCTATAAGTACTCCACTGCGCATACCCGCGTTCAGACACCAGATGGCAAGCCCAAACATGGGGCTCGGAATAGCAGCACTAATGGCGCAGGCGCCGGTGGCAGTTCGAAAGCCGATCTAACGAGCCGCATGGTGCGCTGGCGCAATTCATATATGGTAGAAGAGGATATTTTATGGCGTCTTGCGCGGGCCGTAAACCATGGGACTGGGATCAAGACAAGCCATGACGTGACGGAGGTGGCCAAGGTGCTTGCCCGTTGGACGGCCTTGTTCGCCGAGGTCTCGGCGGCCATCTCGAGGGATGCTTTCAACTCAGTGAATGGGCTGCAAGTGAAGGACGAGTCCGAGGATGCCAGAAACGCATTTGTATTGTTTTACTTCGCTTTCTGCGAGAATCAGCTGGTGAATGAGACGCTAAGCCAGCCAGCATGCAAGGGTAAGGAAAATGATTGTGTGATTCTGCATCGAGAGGACTAATGGGGTGCCAGACATCTGCAGGAAGCTTTTGGACAGCTTAGATGCCTTTCTGCCTACACTTATGCATCTAACGACCGATATCACTGGTCGGTTGGAGCATTTTCGTTCTGAGGTTCTTGCGCGGTATGCGCCTCAGGAGAAGAAGAGCATGGATATGCCATCATTTATGAACGATCTCAGCATGAGCCTAGAGAGCTTTCAGGTTCCTGAGCTTCCCATCGTCAACACTCGGGCAGGTCTCTACATTTACCTCGGTGCTGCGGTAGGGATCCTTCTGAGAGTAGTATCAGTCTCTGTCGATAAATTACTGATGTGTTGCAGCTTGTCGGTCGGCCCATGATCGATGATGAGGCCTTTTTTAGTTATCTTCACAACAGATATCAGGGCGATCTTCAAGCAACAGCCGTCCATCTTATCCTGGCATCATTTGACCTTTTGGCCAACGCTGTCTTCCGCAATGAGGGGGCAAAAACGGGCCACCTACTCAAGTCGTTCCTGATTAACAAAGTTCCACTCATTTTGGTTCAGCTGGTTGCCTATGCTGCGACCACCATGTATCCTTTCAACGCCGAGATGTGCATCACGGAAGCTCTGAATCAGGTGGACATCAACATGTTCCCAACGCTATCTGGCATGTTTGACATGCCGAACACCAATTCATTCAACGATCCAGTCCGTCAGGACTTTTGTTTTGCCTGCCAGCTCCATGGCCTGCTCTCACAGGCGGCAATTGAGACGCTATTGGGTGATATAACATATCAATCACTGCCACCTGAAGGCCGCTATGTGAAGGAACAGCTGGTCCAGGCCTGTCTTCAAGAGCCAGATCGGACTCTGAAGCTCATCGGGGAGTTGGACAACATGAACGGGAATGTTGGTGCCGCTGCGCAGGCCATCATCGAGGTAGGCTTGATCTCTAGGACGCTGTGTAAACAGGCACTAATTCTCCTAGGTTATCGGTACCCTTTGCCGGAACAAAGAGACCATGACCCTGAAACAGATCTGTAGAGACCTGGCCAGCAAGCCATTATCCCTGGATGTTCTGCTCCTGTTCGATAAGCCGCACAAAATCCTCCATCCTCTGTGCGAGCTGCTCGACAGCTGGGCCGGATACGAAGAAGATCATGGCGAGTATCAGCCGGTCTATGAAGAGTTTGGATCTGTGCTTCTGCTGCTGCTCGCATTCGTCTACCGATACAACCTCAGCACAGCCGACCTGGGAATTCGCTCGTCGGGGTCCTTTGTTGCAAAGCTATTGAACGGCGTTGACTGCTGTTGGCCATTGGAGCAGCTTAGTGAACAGGAGAAGTCGCATCTGGGTGGTTGGATCCATGGGCTGTTTGACACCGAAGCAGGCGGTCTTGGGGATGAGTTGATGTCGTCGTGTCCGCCGCAGGATTTCTATCTCCTTGCACCGACACTCTTCCACCAGATTGTTAATGCCCTGAGCGCCGGGTACTTGACTGATGAGATGCTTAAGGGCGGTCTCGAATACCTGGTGGATGTCCTGCTCCTACCGGCTTTGGTGCCGGCTATTCTTTACTTGTCGAACCTGCTCTGGGCCGACAATCAGCCCATCCAGAACGCCGTTATCAAGATCCTCCAGCCTATCTTGAAACCGACGTCTATCTCTAATGAAGCATCCACTATGCTCTCCTCGGTGCTCAACATCGTCGCCAAACCTCTCGAACATGCCCTCAAATCCTACCAACGCCAGGACCCCGAGTGCCAAAAGATCGAGCCCCTACTCCTCGCTATTGCGGATAACCTTGCTGTCTCCCGACGCACTGGCGGCGCTGACCACACTGAGCTTGAGTCCTGGTGCAGCGCGCAGATTACAAACCCAGCAACTGGTGCTCTCATCCATGGTGGTTTGGCGGCTGCCGTCCGCACGACCATCCAGCAACTCGTACAATGGGCCCAAAATCCTACGCTTGACTCAATGAATGGTATGCCTGCTCCATACACACATCGCCAGACACTTGCCGCGCAGCAAATACTCGGCCCACACCGCTTGCTAGGCATCATCCTTGATGAGCTGAAATCCAGTCCCGAGCCCGGCATCGCTTACGACGTCGTCACAACAATGATCTGCGCTCTGGATGTGCGCAACAGCACGATCTCCTCGCCCTCCACCCAGTCCAACAACCCCTCCGACCACAACGATCAAGCCCAAAACAACCAATCCCAAGATGCCAAACACAAACACCTCCACCGCTTGACTCTCCGCGATACCCTCCGTCTCGAAGCCCACGACTTCCGCACACACCTCCGGGCCGACCCGGTTCTTGCCGAGACCATCGTCCGCCTCTACCGCCGCATCAACACCGACATCAACGGCCACAGCAGGTGCCGCTGCCGCAGCAGGTGGGAGAGGCAAAGGCAGCGGGGTAAGCTGTGCCTCGACGC
>JAAFKN010000218.1:0-17346 GCA_011800035.1 Thermochaetoides dissita | reverse complement strand
GGACCCGGGCGGTGTTATTTTGGTGTTGATGGTCGCTTTTTGAAGTTTTGGGCCGGAGGAGGGGGACAGGGAAGGGGTGTTGGTGTTGTTAGTGTTGTTGGTGCTGGGCTCGTCGTCGCGGACAGTCGAAGTAGTTGAAAAGGTATGAGCCTGGGTCGCCTTCGTCGTCGGCAGAGTGGGATGTTGCTGGAGGAGGGAGGCGCGCAGGCCCTGGGCAGTGCGCCCTGGGCGGAGGGCGACTCGCATAACCTGCCCGTGCATATTGGAAATTGGTTTTTCGGTGTGGTGTCTGCTGGCTGGGAACACTTGGGCACACCACCCCCCGATGCGAGCGAGGCAAGGCGAGGCTCGAGAGCTTCGGAGTTGCGAGGTTTCGATATCGCGACGTCGGTCGTCGGCAAACTGGGTTTTCTGGCCCTGGGCTGCAAAATGTTTGGGCGTCTGCTATTGGCCAATGCGGGGTAATGTGGGACAGTCTTGGCGCTCAGAGGGACATGTGGGGGAGCTTGGCTTTTGGCCTCAGGAAACTCTCCATCTTAACCTTCATCATCCTGCTTCAATTCAACTTTCCAGAGCTTCTGCTCAAGCGACCTTGATGTCTAAGTTAATTAATTAAAACTGTATAATTTTCATATCAATTGGTTCGTTAATTTACTTTTTGATCTCCCTCGGTTGGAAGTCATTCACACCTCTTCATCGAACATTCACTCTTTGAGGCAATACCGGTAGGAAAGCCGCGCTAACAGTTCAAGCTCTCCTCTCTCATAAAGACCGCAAATCTATATGTAGCATGAAAATCTTTCACATATGAGAACATAGAGCCATACTCTCTGCAATAAGCACGCTTAATTATACTTTATATGCTCCCTGAAGTACTAAAGCCTCGACTCCTTTGAAGCAGCAGTATACTCGACCTTGTTAGTGCATGTCCCAACACCCTCAAGTTCAACCTCGACGACATCACCATCCTTAAGCCAGACCTGTGGCTTCCGGCCCATGCCCACGCCTTGTGGCCTAAAAGCATTTCAGTTAGTATCATCCTCACCTCATAAACTCAACCAAGCATCCATGAACACTTACGTCCCAGTTAAGATAACATCCCCCGGCATCAACGTCGTCCCCTGGCTCAAAAACGCAATCGTCTTCTTCACGCTGAAAATCATATCTCCCGTATTGCTCTCCTGCCTCATAACCCCATTCACTCTAGTCTTGATCGCCAGTTTCTGCGGGTCAGGGATCAACTTTGTCGAAACAATGCCCGGCCCCAGCGGCGCCCACCCGTCGAAGCCCTTGCCCATCGACCATTGTCCACCGCCCCGGCGAAGCTGCCATTCACGGTGCGAGACGTCGTTGCCGACTGCGTAGCCGAGGACGTAGTCGAGCGCGGTGTCTTCGGTGACGTCACGGCAGGGCTTGGAGATGATGGCTACCAGCTCGCATTCGTAGTCTAGGCCGGGGAGATTTTGGGCGACTGGAGGGACGGGGATCGGATCGGTTGGGCCGGTGATTGCTGTGAAGGGTTTGTACTGTTGCCGGTTAGATCTTATGAGCGAATGAGGGAGAGGACTGGACTTACGAAGACGATGGGGTACTGAGGGATGGGCATATTGGACTGTTCAATCCATGTCAACTTACTCCCTGCTCACACATCTCATTGGTTTTACTGCCCAGCTGATATTCCCACTCATTTCACCCCTGAACAGACAACGGAAAAAAAAAAATAAAGCTCACCTCCTTAGCATGAGCAGCATAGTTCAACCCCAGACACCTCACTGTCCGGATGTGCTCAGGAGCCAGCGGCGCCAACAGCAGCCGGATGTCAGCCACAACATCGGTGACGGTGTGCTTGCCGAAGATGTCGCCCTGCACAATGCGAGCCTGACGGGCCTTGGCAATATCGGTCACTCCCCGGGGGAGAATGGCATCGCCGTAGTAAGTCCGGCCGTCCCGAGCCAGGAAACGAATAAGGCGCTATTAAGGGGGTTAGTGAGTGATCTTAAGCAGGAATAGGAGAGGTGCTTACTGAAAAGGTAGCCATGCTGGGATGATGTGAGGGTGAGTTGGAGGAGAGCTTTGGCAGATGCAAGTGAGTCTGATGTAAACAGTTGAGAACTTCAGATTTAAACCCGAGGGATGAAAACAAATGCCGAGAGCGGATCAAATACCCGGTGTTATCGCCGAGAGATTTTCCCCTGTTGTTGCCCAGCTTGTGGAGAATAAATTTAGGAAAAAAGGGTCGGGCTGAAAAGGCGTATGGTAGATGGCTCTAAAACTCAGGTATGCCTATGATACCGGTGTTTGTTCGCTGGGCCTGTCCGGAGCAGAGCAATTCTTCCATCACCCACAATCCTTCCCGACCCCTCCCGCGATGCCGACTTTCGGATCACCGAACGAGCCAGGGGGTCGGGTTACGGGCGAGTGGGTCCCGAGCGATCGGTCGGCCCCTGTCTTTGTGCGGGCTTGGCTCGGGCGATGACGTGCCGAGGTTGCCGCCGGCAGGGGTCCAATTTTTGGCGCATCTTCTTGCTCACTCACCTCTTCACCTCTCAACGTCCCAACAACAACACAAACTTCTGAATTTTGTCAGAGCTAAGTCCTCATTGCCACTATGCGTCGTCTGTCGGGTCTCCAGAAAGAGGTTCTGTCGCTATATCGGCAGTGTCTGCGTGAGTGCCGCAAGAAGCCTGAAGCGACGAGGCAGAACTTCAAGGCCTTTGCTAGGTGAGCTCCTAACTCTCATGGCCGCGTTTCGAAGGGCTCGTACTGACTCTATACTAGGCGGGAATTCGAGAAAAACATTGCCATAGACAAGAGAGACTTTACGGCCATTGAGTTTCTCATCCGCAAGGGCCGTCGCCAGCTGGAAATGTACTCGTCTCCCGGAGTGAAGGACATCAAGTTGTAGAAGACTTCATCATGGAAGTTCACCCCAAGTTCTGCTCTTTTCACACAGCATTTCCAAGAGCAGACTGTATCGCTCACGTGCCTGGCTGTAATGTCAGGCGGCCCGACGTATCATGCCCTAGGGCATCGAGGAAGTCGCGGAGAGCCGTGACTGCTTAAATTCATCCATCGTACTGCCTTCCTCATGGCTTCGGCCCGACCTCTCGGTCCCGAAGTCCCAAACCAGAATCCGAGCTCTCCGCAATCTTAACCGCCACACCCTCTGATGTTCCATCTCAACATCATCTACAATTTCTTGAGAATGGACCCAGACGATGCCCAAACGATGGTATCTTAGCATGATAGCCTGCAGCGTCGTCCCAAATTCCGAGCAGTTACGCCCCCAGAGAGCGATTCTACCCCCAACCTCAGCCCAACCCAGACCCCAGTCGACGGAGACTTATTCGAAGCAGCAGAGGAGTACATTGACGAGCTATGCGTCTCTCATCAGCACCAGATGCGCCAAAGCCAGAGCCCCCGGACCAAAGTCCGCTTCTCCGATTTGCCGGCCAGCACAACCGGCGGCACCGTAGATTCGGCAAGGGCCGTCCCAGGCTCACCTAGCAGGAGTCCGCCACGTCTTGTAAAGGACGCTCCCGTCGCTCGTGAGCGCTGCCGTTGCTCGGGCGCGTCGTTTGTCAAGAAGCAGCGGAGCAGGACGTCTTATTCACATCTGAGACGGCTGGATCTCTATCGTCTTCCAGGCTGTCGTTGTCTGGCGCCGCCTTGGAAGAGTCCTACGAAGAGTGCTCAGAAGGCCATAGCGAGGCCATACTGGGGAGAGCTGCCGCAGAGACCTGGCCGTCTTGCAAAGCCGTGTGGGCATGTGGGTTGCAAAGTAGGGGCGGATGGAAGTCTTGAGGACCGTAATGGACAACGAGATATGCCACAGTCCAGTCAGAAAGGGGAGATCGCTGTCAGGCAGATAACGGATGATGACCCCTTCACTTCCTCCAAGAACCCAGCTGACAAGCCCATCAGACAGATAAAGGGCTTCCGGCTCGCATCTTACAGCAATAGAGGAGTGCAGACAACTGAAGACAGGATTCTTACAGGACAAAATCCGGATCCTCCCTTGCGAGGAACAGCACCGAGCTCACCCTATGCGACCTTCTCCTTCAGGGCTGGCCAACGTCGGACAGTTCCAGTTCGATGTCTCCCATCCAACATCCGACGCGCACTAGCCTTTCCTGCAAAAGCAGGCTTCATCCCTCCTATGCGGCCTCTTCCTGTCACCCATGGAAATCTGAAACTCTTGCCAGACTGGGGGCAGACAATAAAGAGCAGCGATGAGGAATGTGGTGGCTACAAATACAATGAGGACCAGCCTGAGTCGTTGAGTCCTGGTGCTGCAAAGGATGCTGTTGTCACGCTAGCCCTCGTCAATAAACTGGACTTTCCGGTGAGATGGGATCATCCCGATGATCCCCCATCTCATCCAAAACAGCCTTCCAACACCTGTCTCTCTTTTTCAGAAGCTTCCGGAGCCAGGGACCATGAGGAAGTCTCTAAGCAAACTCGTGGCCCTCCAACCAATTGGGCATCAGCATCCCCCTCTCAACGTCTCCGACGGGCAGTGGCCTTACGGCGAGGCCGCATTGCCGATGGCTCTCTTCCCAATCTTCCCAACTCTCCCACTTCTAACCGGAAGGTTTCACCTAAAACCCAGCCATCCGCTGCCCCAAACCCACTGGAAGAAAATAACCCTCAACCCAATCAGCAGTTACATCAACGATCTTCTACCCCGGTCGAGCAGTCGCAACGAGGATCTATCCAACCACCGACGGATAGCAAGGCTGACGCCGATGAGGAGATCAACGACCAGGACGTGCTTAGGGGGTTGAGGATAGTGTGTGCTGCCTCGGCGGATGCGGAGTTTGATGCCATGTTCTCGAGCAAGACGGGCTTGAGGTTGAGGAGGTTCCTTGCGGATTTGAAGAGTTTAGAGGAGCTGAGTGAACTGGAGCTCAAGGAGTAGGGGCTCATGCGGATGGGTTGAGGATGGTTGTCAAGGGGAACTTGGGGAGTATTTTCGTGGAACTGAAGGTTTGTGATAGCATTGTGGAAAGGAAGCTTTTACTACTGTGAGTTTTGATTGGGCGGCTTGGCTATTAGGCGGTGAACAACTGAGTTGTCTTGGTTTTAGAACGGCATGCTTATGATGGAACGCAAGAGGATAGACACTATTAGATGGGATGGCACTCCTAAGGACTACTCTACTCCGTAGAGATGATATCTCATACAACTCAACTCCAAATGCTAATTTCATTGATAGTCATCTCCATTTATCTATGATCAAACTCAGTTCGTGTTCGTGCTGTCTCTTAGTTGACTCTTTCTATCACCAACAAACCGGCGGTTACTCGGAGGATCTTCCCTTCCCCTCAGGAGGGGAAAGTGGTGACTGAACCTGGGATGCTCGTAAGGTTCTAAAAGCAGGATTCGAAGGAAGAGATTAGAATGAATCAAACCTGATTTGGGAAGGGTGATTGCAGTGAAACGATGCTTGAGATTCTAGGAACGCGGAAATGGAGGGTATGGTTGAAACCACAGCTACAAATGAGAGAATGAGGATAGATGGATGCCACGAGCCTGTTGTCAAACAAGTTTGTGGGGTAGGAGGAGGATGCAGAAGGAGCTGGTCGGCAGATGGGTACGGATTCTGGAATTCTGGAACAGAAGCACATCCACGTGGCGAAGGCCCGAATGAAAGAGGGCGGTGTACGTTGTCGGAGGATCCTACAGAATGCGACATCGGGGTCTTGGTGGAGAGGCATGGCTGAATCCTACAGCAACCGTGGCGACAAACTCCATACCTAGGATGATATCGAGGGCACACACTGGACGATTCATGTATCCTGAATGAGTTATTAATGACCAGTCAACCAGTAATTCAAAGTTCGGTTGGTAGTTGGGTCGGGAGATGCAGAAGGACGACTGACAATCTGCTCGCAATATAGGGGTAGAGTAGTTCTAGGTAAAATGCTGGTTTGATTGAACCGGCTGTGTGCACTTCGCACCCTACACCCATCCTGCGCCTATGCATCTCCGGGACTCTATCTCAGTACAGTACCCCCGCACGTGGGTTGGCTGTGCCGTCCGGCTGTATCTTTCGGATGTCTAATGACAGTCTAAACGCCCAAATGGAGCTTCCACTATGCTAACAGCCATTCCGTTTGGATCCAACCTCATGGGCAAAGAGTACTTTCATCATGGAGATCAAGACGGCTCGGAGTTTTGTCTGTTGTAAGCCCGAGGAAGATGCTCGGTAAGAGACGGGGAGAGAGAGATACGCTGCTCTCAGGTCATATCTGCAAGACAAAGCAATTGTCTCACAGCGCGGGCTACAGAAGGAGACCCGGAACTGGGGAGCAGGAAAACTTATCAGGTAAAACACTATTGTTATGCCCCATCTTTGTTGATCTCAAATCTTCAAGATGTCCCGTTAACGTTCAATACCCGGGTCCATGCGAGGATCTTTGCCCCGTTCCGTCTTCTCATAACATTATATCTCGAAACTCGTGGTGTAATAACTCCCTCAGGGGTGATGGTGAAAAAGAAAAAAAGGAAAAAAAAGGGCACCGAATAGCATCGAATTCCACAACACGCCACGGAAGCGGAACACGAGTGTCGTCCAAAACGGCAACCTGTCAATTCACCCGCCCTTGACAAGATGCTTGACTGCCCAATGGACGATCGCTACACTTCGCCCTTTTCTGAATCCAACTCTTTCTTCCGTTTCATTCCTTCATTCATTAGTCCACCCATCGCTTGTTGATATTGAGATCGAAATTCCCCCAACGAAACGGAGATAGGAGAAAGCTTTTGTTACGTTCCGCTTCTGTATCTGCCTATGCTGGTTCCGAGGCCATGGAACATGTAAGATGGCTAAGTGTACTTCTAGGCCGCTATCCACGGTACGGAAGTGTCATTTAGGTATCCGTATGCGATGTGCTGCTGCAATTATGTGAGGAAATTATAGCCTGCCAGGCTTTTCTTCGTTTCGTACCTGCGGTTCTGAAGCGAGTGAATATTCCCGGACGCGAAAAGGCATCTTCTCGATCCGGACTGCCTTGGCAGTCAGTAAGAGAGCAACATAGAGACGATTGGCAGACGGAAGGCAGCTAGCCAGCTAGGTAACATCATGCAAGACGGCTGATCTTCCGCTCCAGAGTCCCAACAACTGCACCCTCCCTCCCATCCGACTTCCATTCCATCAACCCCAGAAACACGGCCAAGAGTGGCGCGCATTAAAACAGCGGACTGAAGCCTGCCATATAGATACTCTAACCAGCGTATGTTATATATTCAGCCGTATATTAAAACCGCAAGCAAGACAGCAGCACGAAAAGGGGGGAATGGGTAGCCAAGCAACGCTACTGATCACGTAACGTAGTAGCAGCGCCAGAGGAGTGAATTTGGGCAAGCTTTCTGTTTGATCCCAGCGCTGGCTAGCGAGGATGCAGTTTAGAGTGAGGTGGTAGCGGGCTCGGCCTAATATCGAAGTTCGCCGAGAAGAGGTTTGGGGGGGATGGACCAACTTCATTGTTGGTAGGGGGCTGTAGACAGCTTGGCAGCCTGATTTAGGTAACCAAAGGACTGGATACTGTCAGGCGAAACACTTACCACCTGGAATGACTGCTTGATACAGTCATGAGAGCAAGCCGGCAGTTGCAAAACCTCACACGCAGCACATCCCAAATCATAGAACCAAAAAGTATAGCAATAAAAATCCATATTGTCTAGACCAAAACAACGCTTTGCAACGCGTTTAAAGGGTAGTCAAGAGAGGTATCTTCCGTTTGCGTGCAAGCGTGTCCTAACACGTCCAACTGATCCCAAGTCATCATCATTACAGGAAATAGGGGGGACCCGTCCAACCACCTTCGCCAACGACATTGCGCATGAATATAGGTATCCAGAAAAAAAAACACAACGACCGTCCAAAAAAATCAGAGTTTTGATATTGTTGCACAACCCGGGCAGCCTAGTCTAATAGAACGGGCAAAAAGCCTGGGGCACATGCAGCAGCGGCGGCGAAGACGCCCGAGACAAGGGGGTATCGTTGGTAGGACCAGCGGGCTCTTGCCACCATTGATTTGTAGTTGTAGTGGTTGTTTAGTTGCTCTCCTCCTTGGTGACGACCTCCTTCTCGGTTTCGACCTTGGCAACCTCGGCCTCGTCGCCGTCGATGATCCTGGCCAGCTCCTCGAGAGTGGGGCCCTTGGTCTCGACGTACATGAAGAAGACGAAGCACAACTCGAGGAAAATCCAGCACTGTTGACATAGTTAGCATACGCTGTAGAATCTGAAAGGAAGACTTCGGGGTAGACTTACAGTGTAGATGAGGTAGAGCTTCCAGGTGTGGCCCTCGAAGTGGTCGAAGGCGTGGGGGTTGGCATAGATGTTGAGGGTCAGCGCGGCCTGGATGGAGATGTTGAGGATCATCAGACCCTTGGCACGCAGCTTGTAAGGCAGGACCTCGATGGCATAGCCGACGAGCAGACCCGACCAGGCAAGAGCGTAGAAGAAACCGAAGAGCCAGATGAAGAAGATCATGGCGTAGTTGGCACCCTTAGCCTGGTGCTCATCATACAGACCCGAGGTGAGAGTCCAGAAGATGAAGGTGCCGAACATGCCACCTGTGGCAGCCAGGAAGATGGGGCGACGGCCGATCTTGTCGACGAGCAGGGCCATGGTGACCGAGACGACGAGGGCGAGACCAGTCTGACCGGCGGCGAGACCGAGCTTGGCAGTCGAGTTCTTGATGCCGGCAGTCTCATAGAGCATGCTGGAGTAGTTGGAGATAATGGCGTTGCCGGACCACTGCGAGAAGAAGCCGAGGGAGAGCAGGACGGCCAGACGATAGCGGTTGCCCTTGGTGCGGAAGAAGTCGAGGTAGCTGCTGGACTTCTTGTACTGGTACTCGAGGCGGATGGTCTCCTTGATCTCTTGGAACTCGAACTGGACGGTCGGGTGGTCCTTGTTGCCGTTGGCGTGGTACTTGGCGAGGATGTTCAGGGCCTGCTCGTGCTTGTCCTTGGCGATCAGGAAACGAGGAGACTCAGGTACCCAGTAGATGAAGGTGATCTGGATGAGCGAGGGGAAGGCCTGGATCAGGGCAGGAATACGCCACGACCAGTTATTGCCAATGAAGTCGGTACCGAAGGCGAGCCACGAGACGACCAGAGCACCGACATTCCACAGGCAGTTGTAAACGGTGGTGAGACGACCACGGTGCTGGGGGTGGCAGAGCTCAGTGAGAAGCATGGGAGAGCAGATCTGAGCCAGGGAGTTGCCGAAACCGAGGAGGAAACGGCTGCCCATGAAGGCTGTGTGTTGCCGATTAGCTTCCAGCAACCCAGTTACTTTATGGTCAAGGGATCACATACTGCCCATGTTCCTAGCGGCACCCTGGACGATGGCACCGACGATCATGATAACGCAGCCAATCGCGATGGGGAGCTTACGACCAAAGCGGTCGGCAATGATGGGGCTATGCGAGGCCAATGTCAGTTTTCAAACTTGAAGTGCCAGGTGGCGTCGATTGCTGGGAAACTTACACAATGGGGATGGAGCACAGGGAGCCAATTTGGTAGAGGGCACCCAGGACACCGAGGGTATTGCCCTTGGGGTGGTCGAAGTAGTCCTGCCACTCATCGAAGTTCTGGATGGAGTTGAAGAGCATGCTAGAAACCACATAGTCAGCACGCTCTGTTCCACATTCTGCATTCTGTCTGCTGTCGATCGATTGGGCGCCGTTGGCGAGATGAGATGGGAACTCAGACGTACCCATCGTAACCGGTGGTAGCGGAGGCAACGCAAAGAACGAAGGCATAGAAGTAGAGCTTGCGAAGACCGGGGTCCTTCTTCCAGTCGACCCTCTCCCACTTGGGGACGTCGTCCATAACAGCCGCGGCGGCCGCGGGTTTCTTGTCGAAAATGCCCATCTTGTTGGAGTATGTGTCTCGAGCGTTGGCTGGCGATCAGCTGGCTTCCAATGGGTTAGCTCGAGGTTGTCGAAGCAGTGAACCCGTCTCCTTGG
Organism: Thermochaetoides dissita; assembly: GCA_011800035.1. Taxonomy (NCBI): domain Eukaryota; kingdom Fungi; phylum Ascomycota; class Sordariomycetes; order Sordariales; family Chaetomiaceae; genus Thermochaetoides; species Thermochaetoides dissita. Next base: position 7,358 of record JAAFKN010000218.1, on the reverse strand, counting down.
GGCAAAGACAGGACAACAGGGACTGACGAGGAGGTGAAAGAGCAGTGGAAGACGCAGGCTCGGACGAGGGAGGACGGGTTTATAAGGACATCGAGAGGCACTCGAGGCGACTCTGGAGTATGGGGTAGGGCGGACAGGCCCCAAGACGGACAGCCGGTCCGGCTATGCGTGCCGGGATGGCCAGTTGGGGGAAAAACTGGGGACGGTAGGCGAGGGGGATGGATCAGAACGGGAGACTAGGGTAACTCGTAGGGTCCAACTGCAGAGAAGCTTAACCAACCTTTCGTGGCCCAACAACACAACTACCACGCCCCGGGTGAGCCTCCACATATGGAAACCACCAGGGATTGTGTTTTGTTTTGAGATTCGCCAGAAAACAGCAATGGTGCGAAGCTAGACCGCGGTGACCACCTGGACAGAATCCATCAAAATCCACACATGCGCGGAGCAGACTGTCAAGCTAGCCAGCCAGCGAGCGAGCAACCTAGCCTCTCAAAGAGCGGGGCTCGCTGCTTTCGTCGTCGAGAGGCTAAAGTCAAAAGCGTCACGAGAAAGAGACTGTGCCGCCGCTTGAATCCTGCGAGATGCTCCATAGGTAGATTTGCCGCACACCAGGTGCCCTAAACAGATGTTCCCCCCAAAAGAGGAACGGAGCCTGTCGTGGGCTTTTGCTCGGTGACACCCGTAGCGTACAGGTAAGTAGCTAACAAACCGTACTACAGTACCGGGCCAACATATCAGGCACGGATAGGACGAAGATGGAAAACGGAACATTGAACCAAGGCTTGCGCCAGGGGCTCGCATGCCCAGTGCGTTTTCTGTCGTATCGTTCCATGGCCGCTCCAATCCATAGAACCACGTAAGGAAACCGGAGGTACCCGTCCATCGCGCATTGTAGAGAGCGTCGTAGCAGAAACAAGCGGCCCTGGTCGATCTGATGAGAAGCCCTGCCGATGGCCAGCTCTCTCCAAACTTTCCCCAACTTTTTCGACGAATCCCCCGCACAAAGAGGGGTCCCCCAGTCGCTTGCCCCAGCCGCTGCGGCGTGCTATGTGGGCTAGGTAGTGTGGGCACCCGCACTTGTCTCTCGCCCCCTGACCCCCGCCTGGACTTGGCGAGACTTGGCCGCCTTGGACATGTACAGAAGGGGCATCGGACCGGTTCTTTGTATGCGATGCAGCGAGCTGACGAATGAGAGCTGCCATCGAGCAGCCACAGCACGCCAACAACAGCACACACCGGTGCAGGCGGCCCGAGATTGTGGAGGGCGACTCGGCCGGCACTAGCATGTGGCACGGCGGCTCAAACGGCCACAACAGGCGCGCAAGTTCAGCGACTTCACATCACCGGCCTTAACAACACCAACAATATCAATGGCGGAGCCTGTCACCGATTCCACTGGGAAAAAGAGACAAGAGAAATCTGCTCCCGAGAACCTCTGGGTCGGACTTCCGAACTTGGCATCACATGATGGCGATGGTGTGCTTTCTGCTGCCCCAAAGTTTTACCTACCATTGGTGTGGTGCGAATGTGTCGGGAGCAAGGGGGTGAGGGACGAGAACTGAGGGGGTGCATGGAGGGGTTGGCCTGTGCGCTGTGCCGTGACACGCGATGAGCTCTTCGATCCAATCCATGTCTTGTTTTTATTTAGCATGGCAGGTGAAGGTGCCTCGCGTTTGCATCGACTATTATGCCATGCAAACAGGCAATATCAAGAAATCCAAAGCAGGAAAAGCCTGATGGAAAGTCGATTCTGATGCTGAAGGATTCTTGACGCAGTCACAACCGTGGGATTGGGATTGCGGTTGCGCATGAGGGGGAAGAGAATTGGTATGTTGACATTGACCGACTGCAGATGCGGGCCAGCGAGCAGGGCGAGTCGAGGGATCGATAGACTCTACAGGCAAATTGGGCTGTCAGTTGAGAGAGCTAAACCATACCATACCTACACAGTAGATAGTCCGTAAGCTTCTTGCTTTCTGCACTGCAGGGCCAGAATTGGCGAGCTGCAGCACCAACGCCACCAGCAAGTCCTGCGACATGCTTGGGCCGCCCTGTTGAAACACTGGTCGACGATGCGAACCAGACAGCGCAGAGCCTGGTGAGCACCTGAGCGAACCAGCCAGAAAGCCAAGAAAGCCGCGGGAGGATGTGCCGACAGTGAGAGCTGATTGGCCCATAGGAATTCTCCCCGAAACTCCGGCACGGCACCCATGACCAAGGCACACGCACTGTCCCGCCGGAGGTGTGTGGGCACACGGCCGGCGACTGGTTCGGCAGGCTTCTGGAAGCCGAGAAGGGGAAAGATGGCCGGGGTAACGGTCCAATCGCTGCGCAGCACGCTGGCGGAAAAAAAGAGAGGCGCCGGTTCTTGTCGTCGCTGCGGGTCACCCTGACGGGCAGCAGATGCCATCAGCTAAGACGGATCCACAGCAGATTCACCCGTCTTGGCTTCTAGTTTAGCCTAAAGGTACCAGCCGTTGGACTGGCGCCAGGCCTGGATCTGCTAGCGCGTGGGAGCGGGGCCTAGAGGCTGTCGACGTCGTTGACGACGACCTCTCGTTGGCTCGCTTCACCCACACATGTCCGGGGTACTGCGAACTGCTCCATGCATCCCAATGAATACTGCAACAGGCTTCTTCTTCCCCAAACCTTCCCTCATGGGTACCCCATGGGCAGGATGCCGCGAGCACGCGTTCCCCCCGGGGTATCTCTGGCGATATGGGGGTGAGAATGGAGTACATTGACGCGGGGAATGGGGACAATGCAGGCCAGCCAGGCCGCGATGTCCCTGGCCGGTGGCAAGCAGCAGCCACTATGTAAGCCAGGCAAAAAAAGTGATATCGACGCTCCATCTTTGATGACCCATCTAAGACAGGGAAGGGCGACAGGCGTGGATGTCCGCCGGCTAGAGCCCAAGATCCCGGCGCACGGGACCGGCTGAATGTTATTCGGGAGAACGATCTTGGCTGAGACTGATATCCCGGCATTCGGGGATGTCGCAGTCGGTCTCGGGCCAAAGAGAAACGCTGTGGTGAGCTGAGATGCGGCGATCGTCCGTTGCTTACAAGTTGCCGGTATGGGTGCACTGTTTACCCAAGTGTTGGGCATATGGTGTACATGGTTCCGCAGAGCTTGTTGAGGATTGGTGATTGGTTGGGCCAGATGCATCGACGCCTGGAAATTCTCCTGAAACTCCCAACCCGGGCGGTTGGGTATCGAGACGGCGAGGCGACGGGATCTGCCCGAGACTTCCAATTCCCAATGCTGAATATTGTAGCGATCGCAGACCCGAGACGGGTTCTCACTGGCTGCTGTCCCATGCCGGGCCGAAAACATGTAGCCGTCATGCACGGAACCCCTTTATGGTGATTATGATACGTCTGGAAGAGCTGAGGCGAAGGAATGAAGTAGCGAAGCGCCCACTGAATCAATATCGTGACAGAGATTCCCGTCTGGCAACGTCTTTGAGCCACTTCTTGCCAGGTTGGGCGCTTTCTTGACTGATTCTTCCGAAATCTGGAACAGAGCGGGAAGACAGCTCCGGCGGCCTGGTTCTCGAAGGATGGGTCCTGCATGGCCAGTCCAATGGCAGGTCGGGTAGGCAATACCACATCCTGGCACTGTTGTCAAGAAGGGCTCGCAGAAATGCAGAGTTCCAGAACAGCTCTCGTAGGCATAGTGTGCCAGTCCAGTGTCTCAGTAATCCGTAGGTGTGTGAGCCTATCTTCAGGATAGCCACTAGCCAGTAGCCACTCGAATGGGTCTACGGAATGGATGCTACATGGCGTGGTCTTGATGCACGGGACGCGAGCACACGGGAGGCCAATGGAGGGCGAGCTGTCTGACGGAAGCTCGCCAGTGGTATCACGGTTCTTTGGATGGTTGGTGTGTGAGGCCCACCCCAGGGCCCGGAAGCGAATTGGGTTTTGTTGCATCGTCCTTTTCGACTCAAAAGTTGGACGCAGCCAACACGATAAGCTGCGAGAAACGAAGCAGCACTTCGTAAGCGTTGGGGGGAAGTTCAAAAAAGGGCCCGGATTACGCGACGCAGCATGCGAGCCGAAAACCCGACGATAATTGGCAGCAAAAAGTGGCAATTTTCATCGAAGGATCGCCGAAGGGATATGTCCACTGCAATTCTGAGCAGCCCTGAGCAGCTAAACAGGAAGAATGGCGACAAACTTGGCTGCGAACTGGTGGGGGATCAATCGAAGATGGAGGGGCAGGTGAGCAGTGAGCTGCAGGCCATAGACCACGGCACGCAGAGCGAATCTTGATCCTTCTTCATCTGATGCATGGGCCAAGTGGAATCCCAAACTCTGGGGAAAGCTCCTTGACGCCAAGATGGACCCCTGTCGGATCACGTGCAATCGCATGCAGCCACTAAGATGCGACACGCGGCGCAAACGCGTCCCCAAAAATCCAGGACACGACACGAGTCGAGTACCGAGACTTGGACCTGTGCGCGTTTGCTGGAGCACTGCAACGGTGTAGACGCCGGCGAGAGTGACATCACACATACCCACTACGATTCCCACCGGGAAATCCAGCGTATTCTCCGAATTTAGGCGATTCCTGGTTGCGCTCCTGCGGTCCCCCTCCAGCAATGGCTGGCCCGTCAAAACCATCCGAGAAGCGGCAGGTCTCGCTTCGCAGCTTTTTCACCCCAAAGCCGCGGGATCCGCCTGCAGCCAACGGATCGAGCGTCCAATCCCCCTCAGCATCGGCGAAACCGAAAGATGACCAGAAGAAGGTTGCTTCCCCAGCAGCTGCATCGCCAGTGCCAGCTGTGCCCAAGAAGCGGTCACTGAAGGCGAAAGGCGACGAGGAGAAAGCAAAGGATGAGGACGACGAGGTTGAGACCTCCAATCGCCTGGCAAAACGTGTCAGGTCGTCCAGGCCATCGCGATCATCCAGATCGGCCAGGGCCATTGTTGATGACGATGATGACGATGACGGCGATGATGACGAATATGTAGACCAGTCCTCTCCTGCTCGCGAGAAATCGGCATCCCCGCCCCCGCCTCCTTCTATCCCCAAGAGCTCTGCCTCCTCCCGGACGGAGCGATTCGTCTATGATCCAAACCGCTCTGCGACGGGCCAAGCTGATGGCGGCGATGAAGAAGATGCTGCGGCGAAACGTCGGAAGGAAGAACTGCACAGGAAGTTCGTGAAGAAGCTGGGCAATCCTGATAGCCTGCCCTTCCTCCGGATACGAGACCCCCTACCTGATGATACTGGAACTCCAGCGCTGGATGGTGATGATGAGGAAGGAGGAGACGAGGAAGAGCCCCCTCCGCCGCCGACGACCAAGAAGAAGGGCGCCAAGTCCAAGCTGACGCCCATGGAGATACAGTTCCTTGAGATCAAGCGGAAGCACATGGACACTATCCTTGTTGTGGAGGTCGGCTACAAGTTCCGGTTCTTTGGCGAGGACGCCCGTATTGCTGCCAAGGAGCTGAGCATTGTCTGCATCCCGGGCAAGCTCAGATACGACGAACGTATGCACTCCCTTTCTCTTGAGTCCACGTTCATCCGAGATGCTGACCATTGATCCCTCCAGACCCCTCAGAAGCTCACCTCGACCGCTTTGCCTCTGCCAGCATACCGGTCCATCGCCTCAATGTCCATGTCAAGCGTCTGGTCGCTGCCGGACACAAAGTAGGAGTTGTGCGCCAGATCGAAACTGCGGCGCTAAAGAAGGCTGGCGACAACCGTAACACCCCCTTTGTGCGAAAGCTTACCAATGTCTATACCAAAGGCACATACATCGATGAGACAGGAGAGTTGGACCAGCCTGGCGAGGTCACTGGAGCTTCAGCAGGTGGTTACTTGCTGTGTTTGACCGAATCCCCAGCCAAGGGGTTAGGAACAGATGAGAAGGTCGATGTTGGCCTCATCGCCGTGCAGCCCGCGACGGGAGATATCATCTATGACTCCTTCGAAGATGGCTTCATGAGGCGCGAGATCGAAACTCGTCTGCTCCACATCTCACCCTGCGAGTTCCTCATTGTCGGCGAGCTCTCCAAGGCTACCGATAAGTTAATTCAGCATCTGTCCGGGAGCAGTACCAATGTCTTTGGCGACAGGAGCCGTGTCGAGCGCGTCCCTAAGAGCAAGACGATGGCTGCTGAGGCCTCCTCGCACGTCACCCAGTTCTATGCCGCGAAGACCAACGAGAAAGACCCTCAGTCCGCCACTCTCCTCGACAAGGTCCTCAAGCTGCCCGAATCGGTCACCATCTGTCTCTCGGCCATGATCACCCACTTGACAGAGTATGGGTTGGAGCACATCTTCGCCCTGACCAAGTATTTCCAGTCGTTTAGTGCACGACAGCACATGCTCCTCAACGGCACAACGCTTGAAAGTCTCGAAGTGTACAGAAATGCCACCGATCATAGCGAAAAGGGCAGCCTTCTGTGGGCGCTGGACAAAACTCAAACTCGTCCTGGTCGACGGTTGCTGCGGAAGTGGATCGGCCGCCCGCTACTGGACCACGAACAGCTGCAGGAACGCGTAAAAGCCGTCGAGGAGCTGCTAGAGAATCAAAATACCTACAAGGTTGACAAGCTGACAAACATGCTCAGCAACATCAAGGCCGACCTAGAGCGCAGCCTGATCCGTATATACTATGGAAAGGCCACACGGCCGGAACTTCTCTCGACCCTACAAGCATTACAAAGGATCTCAATCGAATACTCCACGATCAAGACCCCAGCCGATACGGGCTTCAAGTCCCGGCTGATCGCCGAAGCTATAATGTCACTGCCGGCGATCGGTAACATCGTGACCTCCTACCTCGACAAGATCAATGCTCAGGCAGCCAGAAAGGACGACAAGTACGCCTTCTTCCGGGACGAGTACGAGACCGAAGACATCACCAAGCACAAGCTGGGCATCGCAGCTGTCGAAGCAGATCTTGACTTGCACCGCAAAGACGCCGCAGCCAAGCTCGGCAAGAAGACCCCTGTCAACTACGTCACCGTCGCGGGCATCGAATACCTCATCGAAGTTCTCAACACCGACCTCAAGCATGTCCCCGCTTCCTGGGTCAAGATCAGCGGCACCAAGAAAGTCTCCCGCTTCCACACTCCCGAAGTCATCCGCCTCATGAACGAGCGCGACCAGCACAAAGAAGCCCTGGCCGCAGCCTGCGACGCAGCTTTCTCCAATCTCCTCAAGTCCCTCGCTGCCGAGTACCAGCCCCTCCGCGACGCAGTCGCCTCTCTCGCAGCAATCGACTGCCTGCTCTCCCTCTCCCAAGTAGCCTCTCTCCCCGGCTACACCAAACCGACCTTCCTTCCCGCCGCAACATCCAGCACCTTGCGCGGAATCCGCGCCAGCCGTGCCACGTT
>JAAFKN010000217.1:0-17370 GCA_011800035.1 Thermochaetoides dissita | reverse complement strand
ACAGTGTTATTTTTTTATACTCGAAACCTCCATTCCAACCCAGCTGGTCGACTGGCCCTGGCTTTCTTAAAGCAGGCTGACACACTCTCATCCCTTGTTCTGTTTGTTTATCAAATCTCTTCATCGAACGCCCTACTCAGTTCATCCCTCGCAGTGCTATGATATCGCTGTTTTGTGCATTTTGACCACACTGCTTCTGAATTTATCTGTTCTGATCGTTCCTTGCGACTTCACCAATGTACGCACCGGCATTATCCTCAACCTGGTTTCAACAACAACTTATTATCCTTTAATCAACACTAAATAACGGAGCAAATAGGAAAAGAAAAGACCACACATTTATTCTAAATTCTTGGCAGCCTAAGTCGTTGGCGGTCAAACATCATGTCGATGTCGCTAGTCATTTGGCCAATATTTTTCCCCATGGTAACCCAACCATACCGAATGGTGCTGATTGCACTCAAACTTTCAATTATCAAACAACTCATTGTGGTCTGGAATGTAGAAATCTGAGGTTTCATCAGGTGTTGATTAAGTGTCGTACTGTTCGAACATGGCTTTTGGTTGGTTCTTCACATAGTGTAGTCTTATTTTTCACTGCTATTGGGAATCCGCAAACACAACTATTGTGTAAGCACAATTTGTCGATTAACTCTCAGATCTATTGTTCCTTTTCTTGCCCTTGCCGCAGACCACCTGCCTGTATCGAGTCCTCGAGGCATATTTCTACTGCTGTTGTTGATCTCGCGTCCTCCTCCCGGATCCTTTCGCTCTCAGTGACGGCACCAATCAAGGTAGGACGCCCGATCCCTTTGCAGTATCAGGCTTTCAATGGATTGACTGATCTGGTCCGCCCTCCATGACACAGTCCTCTATCGAAAGGTAGGCCGTCCGTCCCTGGAGCGAAGACTACTCGCTGTCTATAGCAGCAAAACACTTCTGTTGCAGACAAGCTGACATATTTATGGACTACCTTCAAGAATTTCTCAAGAATTTACTTTGCGATCGCAAATTCTACGACTAGGACACCTACTCTCTCCCTGTCACCGTCTTCTTTCCACACCCGACCCCTTGAAGGGTAAGTTTGCATTCATCTTCATGGCTTTGATCTGTCTGATCGCCCCCACAAACCGTTGAAAACTTCACAACCTTCCCTTGATTTCATATTTTACTCCCTACTTCTCCCCTTCCATTTTTTGACATCCGCCCTCTAAACCCAACATCATTTGCGGAGGTGGCCAACCCCAATCCAGCACCTTGCAAAGTCATTTCATAATCTCAATTCTTCTGCCATCGCTTGACTTTTCGTATCTCCTTTGGAGCTGGAGAACAGCAATTTCCATCTCCTTGGCCTCTCCACCACTACACTCCAATTTTTTCGCAGTCGTCATCCTTTAAAGAGCCCATTCTCGAATATCAGGCACTTGGAGGGGTGGGTTTTCTTTTTCCTCGATCTCCCATGGTTTGCTATCCTAGGGGAACTCGGTTGGCAATAGCGTGCTTCCAAAGTCTGGTCCAAAAAATCAAAAACTCTACCTCTGCGCAGCTTCTTGTCCCTCTATCTTTCTTAAGATCATTCCCCCAGCTGTTCTTTTAATCTGATCTTGATCATAACCCTACCCTAAGCCCATGTTAAATTTTTCCCGCTGCACTCTTGCCTTCCTTTCGTTTTCTACTTTCCACCCATCACTCCATCTTTCCATCAATTATCCTCTTCCTTCCCCAGCAAAACTAAACTCATATTCGACATTCTGATTGCTTCCTCACGACCCAATCCTATACCAGAGGCCCCGCACTGTTAAGGATAGATATCCTTCACCAAGGCTTCTCATCTGCTGTTGATCAAGTATTAGACCACCCAGATCGCTTCTTTCACTGACCTTACCGTTTCCTTAATCTCGCGTCGAAGATCTTTGCACAGATATCCCCCACACCCTCACAAACTCATTCATCTTTCTTGCTTTTCTAAGAATATTTCCCGTATTCTATTCCCTCGACTAACCAAGTTTTTTTTTTTTTTTTTGGGCAGGACCCAGAAGTTGCTTATCTGCACTCTCGGCATGAAGGCGACACGGTTCGACAAGAACGTGGTTGCCAGTCCTTCGCCCGCGATGCGTGGCCGCCACTTTGATGCTTACGATGACGATTCTGATGACTACGATGGCCCTGACGGCGGTGTTCGTCTTTGCGATTTCGATGAGGACGGCAACTATATCGGTGGTCACTTGACCACGACTTCCGGCAATGGCAATACTTCGTCCACACGCATCGACAAGTTTGATGACGCCCGCAAGCGTACTACCATTGCCCCCATTGGCACTGGTCGATTCTCCCAGGCTCGCACTTCCAGTGACCTGAACAAGGCTCTGAATGATTCCCTCCAGACTTTAGTATGCCCCATTCACCTCATCACCACATCCATGCAGTTCCTTTTCCCTTAGGGTGTTCAAAACTAACAGTAACACAACTCAAGAACGAGGGCTACCAGGGAAAGTCTCAAGTTGAGAACATTAGTTCTGTCAACCAGTCGGATGTTCAGGCTGCCTTGCAGACCGACAATATGAACACCGCCAATACGAAAGGCAGCTATGTTGTAAGCAAACCCCCAAGTTCTGTCACAAAGGATTCTAGACTAATACATAAACCAAGGCCCATTATCTTCACAATGGCAATCCCTACGCCATCCAGTATAACAAGAAGCAGAATGTGAAGATTGAACAGGTTCATGCAGGCTGCCCTGCCTCTATTTCTGGCTACCAAGCGGCTCATCAGCAGCAGTATCCGCAGCTCACCAAAGCTGTTGGTTACCCATCTCGCACGAACATCACAGCCATTACCACTGCCAATGAATCGCACATAATTCAACAGCCTGGTATTTTCGATACTGTTCAGGGTCATGCTTATCCCGGTAACACGGCTCAAGGCAACAGCAATGCGGTGACTCCCGCTCACCAGCAGAACGGCGCCGACGCTTCGGCGACCCCTTTCTCTCCTCTGGCTGCTTACAACAAAACTGAGCCACGCAACTTTGCACCACGGACTGCTGCCGGGGTTCCAGTTTTCCTACCCCCTCCCCCGTTCAACCTGAATCGCAACAGCCCGGTCAAGAAGAATGATGCCAATGCTCATTACACTGCGTCAGAAACTGATCCTTTTTCGTCTCCTCCTATGAGCGATCGCACGTTTCCTGCCATCACTTCTAGGGAGCTTGTTCTCTCGACTGTCCATGAGGAGGAAATTGGTCTTTTGGCCCCGGCTCATCTTTCCTATGGTCCTGTTCCTCAGGAAATCCGTGCGCTTCGCTCTGAGCAACTGAATCGACTAACTGATACACCGATCGGCCTGCCCACTCAAGATGTGGCTTTGGACCCTGACAACTTTCCCTTCATCGAGAGTTGCACTCAGGCTGCCCCTGTCCCCTATGGCGTGGTCAAGATCTGCAATGTAAGTTTTTCTAGCACCTTTCTATGCTATTGTGAGATTATGCTTACACTTAACGTCCCACAGATACCGTTTGGCACTAAGCGGTCTGAGATCATTGCTTTCCTTGGTCGCAATTCTAAGATCCTCAACGACAACCAGGAGCCTGTTCACATCATTATGGAGCGAGTTACCTCCAAGACTCAGGATGCCTACGTTGAGTTCATGACCCTTCACGATGCTGCCAGAGCTGTTGAGCGTCATCAGGCCAATGCCCAGAAGGGCCGTGTCTCACGACTGGGTGATCGCCCCGTTGACATCTACCTCTCCAGTCAGGCCGCTTTAATGCATGATCTTTTCCCTTTGGCTGCTGGTGTCTTCTGGGATGGCTCAAAGCCAATCATTCAGAAGCCAGTTGAAGGCCAGCCTTGGAAAGCTTTCAAGGGGTTTGTCACGGAAGAGGAGATGACTATGTTGGTCAAGCACGTGGAGATCCCGCAGCGTGTAAGTATCTTCTCTAACGCTGATGGTCCCCTAGCAATCGGGTTAGGCTAACGCGCACTGGGATCCAGTCCCCTTACTCCAAGGAGTGCCCACAGCGCCCCTACGAGTGCATGATTTCGACTATCAAGAAGCTTCCCTGGTACATGACAGATTACATCACTGTGCGCCAGCGCTATGCCGTCTACAGCGCCACCTATCGTCTCGTTACACACTTGGCCCAAACTCTGCAGCGCCATGATCGCACCCACGAAACCGTCATCAATGAGCAGCTGCTCAAGCGACTTGTGACAGCGGCTATGCTGTGCCCAGGATTCACTGTTGTTCAGAAGGATAACATCGCTGCAGCAGCTAACCTGGATGAATCGCGTGCTCGCCTGTTCAATCAGCCCAGGTTTGCTGACTTGTGGACTCACCTTTACGCTCTCTGCCCAAAGCCGGGTACTCCTCTCGATGTCCTTGAGTGGTACATTGCCATTCTTCGGGAGGAAACGACGCGTTCCGTTCTTCGCAAATCCATCCAGGAGCGCACCCAAATCCAGGCCATCGGCAACCAAACGGAGCTCTACTTTGGCTACCTGTGGTATGAGCTGGGCTTCCCGCCTGGTAGGCAGTTCGACAATCTTTCCTTGCGTGAGGTAGCTCGTCGCGAGTTAGAGGCAATGGAGCGCATTTTACGCCGGGCTCTTCCTAAGCATCTTTAAGAGAATCCTGGGCTTGATCAGGGAACACTGCTCTTAGTGACGGCAGTGCTTCCTCATTTGTTTCAGCCGAACGAGCCATCGCGATCCCATGTTCTGAGCGGACCTTAGCACATACAACACTGGAAAGTTCAACTCTCGGCTGATAAGAGCGGGCTATGGCATGTGAGGCTGATTTCGCCAATACTTTGTGGCCAGCAGACTATCCTGATGCACCCTGTTGGCTCGGCGTTTCTTCCTGATATCTTAGAGCAGAGCAGTTTGATACTACTCTTCTCTGCTCCTCCATGGACACATCGCCAATGGCCGCATTGGTCTGATGAAGGTATGACACCTGCGCAAGCCATTCAGGAATCCGGTTTGAGATCTTATTATCATACTAGTTTGAGCACTGGTCTGGTCCGGTCCATTTTGTTGACCTAATTGGTCGACTTGATTCGTGAGGGGCTACCAGCAATTTCCTTTTTTTTTTCTATCATTTTTTCCCTGTGATTCTCTTTTTTCGAGTTCGGGTTGGGAGTTCATGGATTGGGAGCTCATGGCATTCATAACTTTACGCAGGACAGAGCTCAGTCTCGTCACTCCAGCATATTCACATGCATACCACAGGTATCGAACAGACAGCTGTTATAACTGGCTGTCTGGAAAGGCTACCATGCGGTTTCTGCAGTCATTGACCAGCATTTGGCTTGAGTGTGCCATGCGCAGCCTGACCCACTCTAGATCATGAGAGAAATTTCTTCATCATTTAGTTAGCCAACTGAGGGATGGCTTGCTGCATTGGACCAATATCGGAAGATGGTGTGTCCTAGACAGAATGAGCATGCATCACATCCCTCAATCTACCCTTTGGTGGTTTTAGGTCTGTGATGATGGAACGAAAAATCGACTCCTTCCTGGTTGGTAGAAGCATACACGAAATTCAGGGAATACGGGCTATTTCCTAACATGTTTTTAACTTTGATTATGAAATGACTAAAGTGTTGTCTGAGCTTTGTGCTGTCCTGGTACCAGTCACCCCCTCCTTTTTCCGCCGCAGCGCAAGTAAACAAAACATTGTGCTTCCATGGGGCAACGCCGGTTCAGCGTGGATCATTTCCGGCAGAAGTATCTGTACATGAGCCTAGCATGTGGCCCTTGGTTGAGCTGTGGTTACAGAGTCACCACTTAGAGAAGACAGGGAAAAATGGCTGGCAAATGAAGCTAAAACAAACAGTTTCAATCAATCAATTCGCTGTACATCTCAGAAATAAGCTATGTATCAAACTATATCGTGCATGATGAAAGGCCGAACATCAGCGCATTTGCTGGACATCAAGGTTCTACGGAGGTACCTGTTCACTTCCTCCACACAGGAATACATAACGTCGGGCCTGTCCTATGACGTAACATTTTCTTTGTGGGGTATTGCCGATGATTAACCGCTCCAGCCAATGAGCGCTGCGGAACTGGGCAAAGGTAAAAAAGTTCGCTCACGGAAGACGGAACGGCGGGACCTTGGCTTATCACGATAACAACCGGTCATTTTTTTTTGCGACAGCTCCATCACCACAAGTCCACTAAAGTCGTTCGACCCGCAGAACCAGTTCCCTTTGAGCATTGCTGGGTCGTAAAGAGTATCAGCGCTCCTACCTTGATTCAGCTGAAGCACTTGTCACAAATAATCTCTCGCGCACAAACAATCCGCAAGCGGAGTATCGACTAACGCGGGCAGCAACCATGGCCTCTATGTCCGCCGCCAGGTCGCTGCCTGCTGGCCACCAGCCTACTACTACGCATGACCATGCGCCACTTACACAATCAAGGGAAACTGGAGATGTCAATCCAGAGTCGATTCAAGGAGAACCGATAGTGAACCGCGACAAGGCGGCACCAATATCGAAGACGTGGGCGCACATGGTGGCAGGAGGGTAGGTTGAGGCTGTCCAAACATACTCATATTGGGACAGTGTTGACCTTGCCTTCCTTAGAATCGGCGGCATGACGGCCGCGACCTTGACTGCACCATTGGACGTGCTTAAGACGAGATTGCAGTCTGATTTCTATCAAGCGCAGCTCAAAGCCTCGCGAGCGGCACACACGGGGCACATGAACCCCCTCCGAACTGTCGCATTCCACTTCAGAGAAACAGTGTCGATCCTTGGCACTGTATACCAACAAGAAGGACCTCGCGCCCTCTTTAAGGGCCTCGGCCCGAACCTCGTCGGTGTCATTCCTGCCCGATCGATCAACTTCTTTACCTATGGCAATGGCAAGCGCCTGATCAGTGAGCACCTCGCTAAAGGGGACTCGGACTCTGCCTGGGTGCACCTCAGTGCAGGCGCAATCGCGGGTATTGTTACCAGCACGGCAACAAATCCCATATGGATGGTCAAGACCCGCCTTCAACTCGATAAGAACATGGCTATCGAGAGCGGCGGTGTTACAAAGCGCCGGTACAAGAACAGCATTGATTGCATTAGGCAGGTGGTGCGTGATGAAGGCATCCGCGGACTCTACAAGGGAATGAGCGCCAGTTATCTTGGTGTGGTTGAGTCAACCATGCACTGGATGCTGTACGAGCAAATCAAACAGGCATTGGCTAGGAGAGAGGAGCGCATTGTTCGCAGTGGCAGGCTAAAGACCTGGTGGGATCATACGGTTGATTGGACAGGGAAGTTTGGTGCCGCAGGCTTTGCGAAGTTTGTGGCGGCTGTCTTGACATATCCACATGAGGTAAGCCTGTATCGATACTGGCGAAGGGGTTTGACAAGCTGACTTCATCACAGGTTGCCCGGACTCGACTCCGCCAGGCTCCTCTGGCTGATGGCAGGCCCAAATACACCGGCCTTATCCAATGCTTTAAGCTGGTGTGGAAAGAAGAAGGCATGCTTGGCCTGTATGGAGGCATGACTCCTCATCTTCTCCGGACAGTTCCTAGTGCTGCCATCATGTTCGGCATGTACGAAGGAATCCTCCGGCTGCTCGGCACGAAGGCGTAACCTTCCAACGCCTCGGTTACTCAGCACACGGTCGGACATATGCCGCCGGATCTCTCAGTCTCGAAGCCAACGAAAACCCGGGGCTGCTGTACAACAACCGTGTATAAAAGTAGGTTTTTGTTAATCGCCGTAATGGGGTAGCGCAGGTATGATCGCAAGACCATCCCCCTGGAATCGCCCGGCCGGGTGCCTCAGATAGGTGACACCTACCCCTCCGTCCTGTACCAACATCCCACGAGATCGCCTATAGGAGCGGGACCGATAGAGAGGAAAGGCTGGCTGGTTGGCATAGGGGGTACATTTTGTGTTATTTTTATTGTGCATTTCTCGAGGATGGTGCTGGCGTTGGTGGGCGCTGGAATGCTGGACAACAAAAAGCAGTGGTGTTGGGTTGGGTATTCGTTGGACGGATATGGACACATATTTGATTGATCCCACCAGTGGATGGGATGTGTACTATATGCGCCTAGGCCAAAAGGTGGCCTGGTGCTGGATCTCCTGCTAGACCCTCGGGGCGTACGGCGCTGGAAAGGTATGCGCACCTCCACGGTAAAACGGCGAGGTGATAAGATACGGCTTTATGGCTGGCGGACGGAATCCTCTTTTTTGCAAGAGGGAACAGGCTGCGTTGTTGCCTCAACTGTCAGCTGGGCGGAACAGATCTCCTCTCAGCTCAATTGAAATCACCCAAGTTCATCAACAATGGACTGCATGAGCAGGTGTCAATTGCCAAGTTTTCCATTGCCCAGAAGGCAGGTAAGCACGGAAACGAATTGGTATCTTAAATGCGGAAACATGGAGTTGTCATGCATCAGTAAGACACACGCTGAAAAAAAAAGGCCAAAGTATCAGTTTGGCGAGTTGCCTCTGGTGACTTCTGACCCATAAAATCCACTCCAGTAGAGACCGACCGGAGACAAAAGCAACAGCTTCCCTCTTCCAACTCCTTACCCTTTCCCTGCACAAAACTTGAATGAGAGGGACGCTACACAACTTGGGGATGAAAAGACAGTTGTGGTGCATGTAGTCCTGTTCGCAATATACTTACAGCGTGAGGATCATGTTCGACTGTGTGCCGTCGGGGCAAAACATAGTTTACTCATCCTTGAATGGCATACAGATCGCCAATCCTTATCCCAACTTAGCTGCCACGAGCCGACATACAAGAGAAGTGCGTATGCCTTCTTTGCACGGCTGGCGGTCATGAATAGTGAACCGATTGAATTTAATCAGGTTAGTTATGTCGGTTGGGGGTAATGGGCGTGTCAGTCGGATAGCCCAGTCCAAGCAGCGTTGCCGTGGTCAACTTTGCAATTATGGTCTTTTAGCGTTCGAAAGCTTTACCAGGCGTTGCGGTCCCAGTTCGGGTCTGCTTTTGATGTTAGCCATCACTCCGCCTTATTACATCCCAGATAAGAGCTATGCTTACCCTGCACAAAAGCAGCCAACACCTTGCTCCCCGTCTGCAGCAGGGGGTGCCCGACAACGATCTTGAGGAACTTCTCCAGCCCCGCTCTCCGATTCTCGATGACCTCGTCACTGAACCGGTTGGTAAACACTTTGCCGGGAAGTGGAGGGATAGTCACTCGGGCGCTCTCGCGTTCCAGAATATCGCGGAAGTATTCAAAATCCGAATACCGTCGCCGCACCGACGACTGGCGCAGCTTGAAGGCTGGAATATTGGTGCGGCAGACGATTTCGTAGTCGGTGTACATGTGCCGACCGACACCATGTGTCTGTGGGTTGCGCACCTGTTGATGAGTTGAGCCCGGTCAGCACGTGTCGTTCTTCGATTGCCGTGGGATGGTTGAGAAGGGGACAGAGTGCAATCTGTACCTCAATTTCAAGAAAGTTCTCCGGTGGCCCATAGATCTCGTCAAACGTCTGCGGCCGTGATTCTGGCAACGTTGGCATAATGGGACGGTGTAGGCGAGCGGCAGCCGCAGCGGCGAGAGCACGCTTGTCGGTTGAAGATGGCGACTTGGGCGGAGATTGTGGCTGCTGCGATGTTTGCTGCTGGTCCTCTGCTCCAGGAACAGCAGCAGTCTTGTCGTCACCCTGGGGAGAGGACATGGTGATGTTTCGAGCTGTACTTGGTGGTCGTAAGGTACGTTGGCGGGGCGAAGCTGGGAAACAGGAACTAAACAGACTGAAGTCACCGAACACCCCTCTCTTCGCGACCTTTCGAGTTGTTCTCCGATGCGCCGAAGCGCTGCGTCTCTGTAGTGCAGCAAAATATAGTTGATAGTTGATGGAAAGTAAACTATCTCAGAAATTTGTGTTTGGGAGGGGGTTAGGTGGCTGTTCCAAGGTTGTTGGCCTTGTGATCGTTCACCAGCCAAGCCACCACAGCGCTCCAGTTGCCCCAAAGGGTGGGGTAGAAGATTCCATTTTGGGCCCGCTTATCATGATGATGACTGCGTGTGCGGAGTACGAAATACACTACATTACCGTCCTTTCACAGTCCCTCCGACACAGTACATCTTGCTGCTTTGGTCATCTCGCCTTTCCCTCAAGGAGCTCTCTGAAGTACTTGATACCCGGTGTCCTGATCGACTTCGACTCTCTACGGCAGAACGTGGTATATGCTCCAAAACGGCGGGCATCTATACCAGATATAGGTACTCAAGACTTGGTGTATGGAAATAAGTAGACAATGCTTAACTGGTCAATCTCCCAGCATATTCCTTATGTCACGATATTATACACCACATGGTTATACGCTGTGTCTTTCCGATTTTTGTGCCAGAAGCCACTATGATGCCAGCTGCTATGAGCTTCAACAAACCTTAAGGTGATATTCTCACCTACCGCTTAGACCCCCCAAACGCCTAACACCAACGCCGTCCTTTTGAGATACCGGAAATTATACCACATGGCTTCATCATTGGGTAAGAGGCCGAGCAGTTTGTGTTTCTGAATTAAAGGCGGTCTAAGTGCCAAGAAAATCCCCGAAGCACGTTTATTTCTTGTCAGCGAACTTCTGGTGGATAGCACGGATCTGCTCGTCAAGGTTGAAGGTCTGCATCTGACTCCTGCCGTCGGGAGTGCTATCGGCTGTGCCAAGTGCAACCTTCTTCCGACGAGCGAGCTCTTCCTCAGGAACTGTCTGACCAGTGGACGTGTCGAACACATCGCTCCGTTGGCTTGCAAGACGCTTAAGATTATTGGCGACATCCACCGTGGACAGGTTAGTCGTGGCGTATCTGGCATCTGCCTTTGCCTTCTGTTCCTTCCAACGGGGATCCAACAACTCGACTATAAAACGTTAGTGACGATGCACAGATAACTATTGACTGGCAAAGACTCCAGTCTAGACTTACTTTTCATGTGCTCATCCATTTCACTGAGAGGAATTTGTTGCTTGCAGTTCGGGCACATGGCCGTCTGGGTACCAAATTTGTTAGCAGCACGCTGGGCAGCGCGCGGCACGTAATTCTCTTTGATCTTCATAGGTACAGGGCCACCAGCAGCCTGTACTGGCTGAGGGCGCAGTCGGTCTTGTTCGTTTTGCGCAGGGGCCTCGTGTCCAGTGGCCTTGGTGCGATCGGCAACAGGCGCCGAAGTGCCGTACGCCTGGGACACTGGTGCAGCTGCTTGATAAGCAGGCGTTGGTGCCGGTGCTGATGCCGGTGCCGGTATTGGCTGTGCAGCAAGTGTTTGGGTGGCATAAGTTGGAGGAGGTGGATGGGCGTTGTAGCTTGTATCGTCGAACGGAAATGCCTCCTCGATTCGGAGTGCTGAGCTGATAGAGACTTTGTTTCTCTCTTCAAGAGAGGCGTATTGGAGGTCATTGAGGGTTGTCGGAGGAGGAAGATTGGCTTGGTCGTCGGCTTCGGTAAAGATGATCGTCTCGACCACGACAAAGTCGTTCCAGTCAATGCGGGCAAACTCTAGCTTCTTCTTCTCGGCCTCCTCCTCTTTTTTAGCCTTTTCGGCCTCCTGCCACTTAGCATACTCCGCTCTCTGCTTTGCGCGCGTCAGGATTCTGTACTTGTCGGCAACGTTTTGCCGGAGCTCTTCGATGCGGTCCTGCTGGGCCTTGCTGCCTTCGCCATTGACGCCGCTGTCGCGCAACAAAATCGTATATTGGTCGATCATGCTCTGGAAGAAGTTGTGGAATGTGTGATTGGGAATTAGAAACTGGAACTGGGGATTGCCGGCTTCACGCTGGGCAAGCTGTGTCATGAATTGCCGGCCATTCTTGGCGACAAAGAGGGCAGTCAGTCGCACAATCTCCAAGTCTTTCTGGCTCATGCGAGGCATACGAGCTGAAAACTGGAAATCGGGCGGCTTTGGAGGGCCAGCTGGTTTCGCCGGCGCGGGAGCGGCAGTAGCCTCACCCGCACGCCCGGCCGAGATGGCGGTGCCGCGGCCGGCCCTGATTTCGGCTTTGCGCCATTCGTAGTAGGCATTGTACGGGTCATTTGGGGACATCAAAAAGCTGAACTTCGGATTTTTCCCATGGTTGTCTCGAATTCGCTGCTCCAAGCCGGCGCCGCCGCGCATCACATAGCCGGCCGTTTTCTCGATGGCCTCGCGGATCTCGCCTGGAGGGGGGATGATAATGCCCGGTGGCGGCTTGAGGTTATCAAGCTGGGCCGCTGCCGCAGCGGCTGCATCACCATTCGTCGTCAGGCCGGGCATCGCGGTCGGTTTCTGAACGACTGGGTTGCGCGGGACTTAGGCGTGCTGCTCTGCGTGACAAGGTTTGAGGCGGGAGCGTGAATCGCGCTTGCTTGTGTTGAAAGGCCGACCAAACCGGTTCAAAGAAGGCTTGGCACCGTCAGCCTTGTGCACATACACAGTATGGAGAGCACAGTGGCCCAAACGCGCAACCTTGATGTCGGTCTCTGTAATGTAATGGATCTGTTTTCCTTACAACCCACATGCTGCCCAGCAATCTAGAAATGGATTGCCCGATTGGAGAGGACCTGGGCAAATGCCGTGCTTGTAAGGACTGGATGGTCATACTCCTTATCCCACCTTATGTTTCTGCGTTCACGGTTGCTCAATGTCTACATAGTTTAACGTTCTCTGAGTCTTCAGCAGAGAATGTCATCTTGCGTTCTGGCTGCTTGGACCAGTATGGATAACGTCAGTTTATTTAATTAAGTATTACCTGAGTATTTACTACAGGGAAGTTCTGTAACAGAACACAGCTGGGCCCAGCAGGCTGCAAGCCAAGATGCCAAATTACAGCGTGGCCCGTGCAGACCAACTTTGGGCCAATCGTGGGGTGAGCAGGCCGCAGCACCCCTTGGGATGGCCTGTTTTGGCCTGGTATGCGGCAGGGGTTAAAGGCCACTTCAGCTTGTTCAATTTATGGCTGTCAGCGACGCAACCTTTCATCACAACCACTTTTCAGCTCCGAGGTGAAAGGAGACCGACAGCATTGGCGAGGTTTTCTCGTCTTCATCCTTCTCCCTACATTGAACATTCTATTTTCTATCGTGGCCTGTTGGCCCTTCTACCCTTCTGTTTTCCTTCGGTTCGGAATCCCATGCTAGCCTTGTAATTCAAGCTTGACCCTTCTCGACTCTCGTTTACTCCGCTTTGTTGATCACTGATCTTCCTCTTTCGCGGCTTAACGGCTGAACTGCCACCCCGTTTCGAAACATATACTCCAACCCTGATACAAGACGGTCTGCCATAACAAGATACGCGACAGCCCAGCCGCAGTTGTTCCGCATTGCCCAGCATGGCTCGGTCGTCGAGCACGAAGCCGCCACCTGTTCCCGGAAATGCGAGCACCAAATCCAAATCCAAGTCGGCGAAGCCCAAGCCTGATGACTACTCCTCTGAGGGTGTCGAGGACCATGATGTTTTCTTGCTCCCCATTTCCGATTTCAAGATCTTGCTGGCAATTACTGCCGTCTCTGCCCTTGTGCGGCTGTTCCGCATCTACCAACCCAGCAGCGTCGTCTTCGACGAGGTCCAGTATGTGCTACGAAGCAATTCGCACTCCCCATTTAGGTATCCCTTCATGCAGCAGCACAGCTGACGGCATCATGAATACAGCTTCGGTGGTTTCGCTTCGAAGTATATCAAGGGCAAATTCTTCATGGACGTTCATCCTCCGCTCGCCAAGCTCATGATTACATTGTTCGGCTGGCTTGCTGGTTTTGATGGCAACTTCGACTTCAAGGACATTGGGAAGGATTATCTGGAGCCGGGCGTTCCGTATGTTGCGATGCGCATGTTTCCTGCCATTTGCGGCATCCTGCTCGCTCCCATTATGTTCTTGACGCTTAAAGCTGCCGGCTGCCGTACCTCCACTGCCGTTATGGGCGCTGGCCTTATTATCTTCGGTCCGTTTAGCTCCCGTAAAAGTCGATCCCCTGAACACTTACTGATGTCCCTCCTGTTGTAGAGAACGGTCTCTTGACTCAGGCCCGTCTGATTCTTCTCGATTCCCCCCTTATGATCGCCACGGGGTTCACTGCCCTGGCTTTCACATCGTTCACTAACCAGCATGAGCTCGGCCCTGCGCGAGCCTTCAGTCTGAGTTGGTGGTTCTGGCTGTTTATGACTGGCATTGGCCTAGGAATTACCTTTAGTATCAAATGGGTTGGTCTGTTCACGATTGCCTGGGTTGGCTTCTTGACCCTTGTCCAGCTTTGGGTCTTGCTTGGTGACTACAAGCACGTTACAATCGTACGTCCCACGCCCCTCACCGCATCCTGGAATAAAACATCAACTAACGGACCGGCAGCGCATCTTCGCTAAGCACTTCATGGCCCGGGCCTTCTGTCTGATTGTTATCCCTTTGGGCATCTACATGAGCATGTTTGCCATCCATTTCCTTTGCCTGGTGAACCCTGGCGATGGTGATGGATTCATGAGCCCCGAGTTCCAGTCAACCCTAAGAACGAAGGCCATGAAGGATGTCCCTGCCGATGTTTTGTTTGGCAGTCGGCTTGTTATCCGGCACGTTAACACACAGGGTGGTTATCTTCATTCCCACCCCCTGATGTATCCAACTGGTTCGAAGCAGCAGCAGGTCACCCTTTACCCACATAAGGACGATAACAACTTGTGGCTTCTTGAGAATCAGACACAGCCTCTCGACTCTAACGGCCAACCTATCAATGGCACCAATGCATGGTACAAGCTACCTGAGCCGCAGTATGTCAAGAACGGTGATATCATCCGGCTCTATCACCTGGCTACTCATCGTCGACTCCACTCTCACGACATTCGGCCGCCAATCACTGAGGCGGATTGGCAAAACGAGGTCTCCGCTTATGGCTACGAGGGTTTTGACGGCGATGCCAACGATCTATTCCGGGTTGAGATTGTGAAGAAGAAGTCGAAGCCTGGAGTTGCCCAGGAGCGTCTGCGTACCATCGACACCAAGTTCAGGCTCGTTCATGTTATGACCGGTTGCGTGCTGTTTTCGCATAAAGTCAAGCTTCCCGACTGGGCGTCGGAGCAGCAGGAGGTGACTTGCGCTCGCGGCGGTACGCTTCCCAACAGTCTCTGGTACATCGAATCGAACGAACATCCCCTGCTTGGCCCTGATGTTGAAAAGGTCAACTATCGCAATCCGGGCTTCTTTGGCAAGTTCTGGGAGCTCCAGAAGGTTATGTGGAAGACGAACGCAGGCCTTACGGACTCTCATGCCTGGGACTCTCGCCCCCCTTCCTGGCCCATTCTTCGCCGCGGTATCAATTTTTGGGGCAAAGACCACCGCCAGGTTTATCTGATTGGTAACCCGCTCATCTGGTGGAGCGCTAGTGCTGCCGTTGCTATCTATATTGTCTTCAAGGGCATCGCGATACTCAGATGGCAGCGGAGCTGCAACGATTACGCTAACCCCGTCTTCAAGCGGTTTGATTACGAGATCGGCACCTCCGTCCTTGGCTGGGCTCTTCATTACTTCCC
Organism: Thermochaetoides dissita; assembly: GCA_011800035.1. Classification (NCBI taxonomy): domain Eukaryota; kingdom Fungi; phylum Ascomycota; class Sordariomycetes; order Sordariales; family Chaetomiaceae; genus Thermochaetoides; species Thermochaetoides dissita. Next base: position 1,880 of record JAAFKN010000217.1, on the reverse strand, counting down.
GTTCTATCTCATGAAGAGGCAGTTATTTTTGCACCACTATTTCCCCGCTCTATACTTCTCGATTATCGCACTTTGCCAGATCTACGACTTCGTTACCTACCGTTTGTCTCTGTTCGGGCTCAAGGACAAACCGATGATCGGCAGACTCGGCGTCATTGTGTTCTTGACTCTCTCCTTCATTGTCTTCACTTTGCTCTCTCCTCTTGCGTATGGTAATGCCTGGACCAAGGCGGAGTGCAAGCGTGTCAAGCTGTTCAAGACTTGGGACTGGGATTGCAACACTTTCTTGGACAACGTAAGTAAAATCCCACAGAGAAGGCTCCCGCGAAGAGGATAGACAGGAGAATATTCATTCAATTCATTCTGCGGGCCATGTAAAAACATTACAATTTGGCATGTGATCATGATAGGAGAATACGGAAATATTGGCCCATTTGACGCAGGCTTCAAAGTTAGGCTTGTACTAACATCCATCCTCCTTACAGTACGATGCATACAAAACCGTGCAGACACTCCCTTCCTCACCAACGGCTTCTCAGACTGCCCAACAGTCAGTGAAGGCTCAGCAACCGAAGGTAGTCGGTGGGAAGGGTGCCCAGGTTCCTGTTGTCGATCAGAAACAGAAGGAAGAGGTAAAGCAACAGGTGTCTAGTGCTCCTTTGCCACCCAACCAAAAGGTTATCCACAAGGAGGAGCACATTGAGTACCGTGACCAATATGGCAATCTCTTAAACGAGGAGCAGGTTAAAGCCCTGGAAGGAAAGGTCGAGTTTAAGACCAGATATGAGACGCGAACTCGGATCATTGACTCTCAGGGCAACACTATCATTCTCCCACCGGGAGAGAAGCTGCCAGAGGGACTTGAAAACCGGGGAGTTGCACCTCCGCATCCTGACGTTGAAGGTATTGAGTATTTCGGCGAGCTTATTCATAACTTCGAACACTTACGCTAATGCTTCAATCTATAGGTGTCGACCGTTCGACTTCTCAGAGTCTGATTCCTGATGAAGCCATCCCCGAGGCTAAGCAGAGCGTCGAGGGCGAGAAGGAACAAGAGAATCAGGCTCCTAAGCCAGCGAGCGAAGTCAATGAAGCGACTGCCAAGGCAGATGAGGGAAAAGTAGAGCTATAGGCGTATTGCTGCTACCGTCCACTCACCCTGAGCTTGTACGATTGACATCGAGGGCTGTGGCTTTGCCCCTTCACTCCTTGTAACATTTCACACACTTTGACTCTCAGCCCATCTAGTCGTGGTCAAATGGTAAAGCCTGGGGGTTTAGGGGGGTATGTGGGACGGAAAAGTGATTTGGTCTGCAAGAGGGAGGGCATGGATCTGTTTTGATCTTGATGACTCGTGTTGGTGGGGGATACAAGCTGATACTCTTTGAGTTTGGGCATGTCAGCAACCCTACGTGCCGGCGTGGGCGACACACTAGTCCTAGATTTCCTTTATCTGATTGATTGTTGTACATGCTAACGGACTTTCACTGCTTTAACCCTTGCTGTCTGATGTTGGATGCTGCCGCCATGCAGGTGAAGGCATTTTACACTCGGAGCTGACAAAACGGAAAATTCCTTATCCAAGAAAAACCCTCGGTATGGAAACGTATATCTTCAAAGGGTCTTAGAATATAAGGTACCTTCATCAGGAACTTCCGAGCTATGTGAGGGATTTACTGTACGGATTAACTCAGCATGTGTTGGGGGGGTGACATTCTGCTGTGATGCCCGTCAAGTCAAGGGTGCTGGGGATCATTCGACTGCGGTACTGTTCATGCGTAAGTGGTGCACACTGTTCGTGTTACGCATTGACTTGTAATGCTCTTAAGTACATAAGTGCATACACTAAGGCTGATATACATTAACAGCAGCTTTTCTTC
>JAAFKN010000216.1:0-17407 GCA_011800035.1 Thermochaetoides dissita | reverse complement strand
TGAGATCAAGGACGCACACCAGCCCGATACCTGGACCGGTGGCATCGACATCAGCACCGCCACAGACACAAGCACCGCAACCCCTCCCCTCAGCCCCTACCAGAAGACCCCTACGCAGATTGGCCCCTGACCCCTAACACCGCATTCCGCGAATCTCTCATGGACGCGTTAGCGGACGACGAAGGCGCCGCCTACTGGGAAGCAGTTTACGGCCAGCCAATCCACATCTACAACCGACACCTGGGACCGCTGGAGCAAATGACGGATGAGGAGTATGCAGCGTATGTGCGGCAAAAGATGTGGGAGAAGACGCGTGAGGGCTTGTTGGAGGAGAAAGAGAGGAGAGAAAGGGAGAAGAAAGAAAGGGAGAGAATGGAGAAGGAAGAAAGGGAATGGAGGAAGAAGGTTCAGATGGAGATGGAGATCGCGTTGAGGAGGGGTGAGGAGAGGAAGAGGAAGAGAAGATGGGAGGGGTATTGCCAGAAATGGAAAGAATGGGAGAAAGAGCCGACCGTGGAGGGAGTACCGTGGCCGGAGGGTGTTGTACCACTTGAAGAAGAGAGGGAGGAGGTTGATGCAGAGGAGCGGGAGGAGGTCGTAAAACGAGATATCGTCAGGTCGTTCTTTGTTGATGGGATACGACTTGCGCTCGGTGAAGGAGAAATGGATGAGAAGGTGATTGCAGCACGCTTGAAAGAAGAGCGCGTGCGCTGGCATCCGGACAAGGTGCAGCAGCGGCTTGGGGGGGAGGTCGAGGAGAGGGTAATGAAGAGGGTGACGGCAATTTTTCAGGTTGTGGATTCACTGTGGAATGAGGTGCGAAAGAAGGGGGAGAAATAGTGCGTTAGTGATACCCTGGCTTTTGTTAATCGCGCTGATACCCGAGACGACAAGATACGATCGAGTCCGCTCTGTTTATGAGGATGGCACATAGACTGCTCTGTACGACAAATCATCATCCATTTATCTTGGAGAGGCTGATCGCCAGCTTCGATATTGGATTTTAGATTTCCGAATTCCGCCTGGACAAGAAGATTGAATGAAACAGCAAGTATAATCGTGTGTCAAATTTGTATCTGGACTCAAAATCTGTGTGGCTGTTTGACTAAATGGGAAAATATGGCACATCGCGCCAACACTTCTAGGCCCTGCAATCTGCATCCCTGACTTCGCTCCTGTTGACCCGACAGAGAAGCTGCTCGAGCCAGGAGCGTTAGATGAGTCCGCTTAAGACGTGCCCGTCTCGAAGGTTCTGCAGTAGGGAGACAACCCTGATGCCCCAGAGTTATGAGGGCATGGTGAAGGACACACCTGCATACAGGAAAGGCAAGTCCAAAGGTCTTGATTTTTCTTTTTCAAAAAGGAAGATGGAGTTGAAAGGAAGGCGTATCTCTGCCTCCTCGTTCCTATTACCTTCCCCCCCCCCCCGGGCCGGGCCAGCTCTAGTCAGAGTTGAGAATTAGATCCTATCACTGTTGTTGCTGGATGAGCTGCCGAGGGATTTTTTTGATGGAGTTCGTTTGCGACTTCAGATGAGCCTCGCTCTTCGCGTTGATAAGAGAAGTGTCAAGAAGGATTCTAGAAGACCTTTGTAGTATATGTGACAAATTCTTCCACCCTCTCATCTGAAAATATCGCCAAGGCACTCACATCAGAGGGAGTCTTCTTAATTCGAACGAACTCAGAAATAACGATGCATGCATGAAGCCAGTTCAAGAAAAGCACGCTAGTCTCCAGATAGGATGAGAGACTGGGTTAGTGAACTGCGATCAAACGATGTGCTCAGGGGGTTTGTTTACACATGGAGATGGCCGTGGGGTCATGAAGATAGCATTGACTGGCTCAGTCAACCCAGTCAAAGCCTCAGCCTTTGTACAGTTGAAACTGCTCAAGCAACGAAGATTTTTCCCATTTTGCAAGTCCATAGTAACTCAGGAGATTAAGGAGTCAGGGAGAGCATCCACAGTGCGGTTACACAGTGTCAAAAGCCAGCACTCGCACGGAGCCGCCCAAAATTCCGTCCTCAAGTTTGGAGCCCCGCGACTGCCTACTGCCTGCTCTCACCCACAACTCAATTCCAACTCTGTTCGACTGCTCTTCTCCCACACACAGTCGGCACATCGCGATCGCATCGCGTGTTCATGAAATCTCACTTCAAGAACTCTGGCCCTGACTGCCGTCATGGTTGAAGAATCATTTGAAAACCAATCCTCCGCTTCCGGAGATGAGCTCGGCCTAGACCTTCAGGTTCACGATGACACCGACTCGCTGTTTGGCGGGAATGATGATGGCCTCGTGAGCGGGGTTGAGGTCGAGGCGGGCGCCGATGCCAACCATCTCAGGGAGGGCTCAGTCGACTCGCTTTTTGATGGGGATGGGGATGACGATGAGCTCTTTGGCCAGGCTGACGCTGATGCCGATGCCGACGCCAACTGTATCACCAACGGCTCAACCGACCCGTCGTCAGCTGCGGTTAGTGAGCAGCCAGCGCCCGCTCCTCCTCAGCCGGCAGCTAACATGGCATCAATGCTCAGTTTTCCCATGATCTCTCTTCCAGTCTCTCTCCCAGTCCCTGATCCGTCGGGCGCGTCGCAGCGCAACGATGGACACACTTCAGGCGACTCAGTGGTTAGTAGTACTGTTCACACTTCCACTACCGCTTCTTCAACCGCGGCCGTCGTGTCGCAGCCACAGGGGTCCTTCGACGATGCTGTTCTCAATGCTGAGCTCGAGGCCTTCTGGGGTGCTGTTCCAAGCCAGAGAGTCCCCCAAGACCAACAGGAGCAGCCTGTTAATGATGAGACAGCCGATTCAAAGCCCAAGAAAGCGACTCGCCGCAACAAGCAGCCCATCAACGCGGCTCCCAGTCCCATGATTCTGTCACCGCATGATACGCAGCTTCCAGTCTCCTTGATTCCCGGATTCCGGTATGCACATAGCCAGACCAACCGCATGGAAAAGCTGCCTCGCCGTGCCGACGTCAACCCAGAAGTGCTTGAACTGCTGCCCTGGTTTCTCACTTTGAGTAAGTTCCTAGGCCCCATTCCCCTATTCCTCTCATTCATTCATATTCATTCTACTCAGAGGACAGGGCGTTACGTTACTGATGGTAAGGCAGATCGGAGGTACAATATCGACGCCGCCTTGAAAATCCTCGAGCTGACCCCCAGCGAGGGCAAACGCCTGTCGGCGGAGATCAAGGCAGCTTGCAAGGAGCTTGAGCCGCTGAAGGGACTCGTTGAAGGCGAGCACGCCAGGTCCGCCCATACAAAGAAGATGCTTGTCATTGGCTGCCATCGCCTGCTCACTGCTGGCGGCATGGGTGAACGCTATTTCAGCAGGCATTCCCGCACAGCAGCCACGCGTAGGTGGTTCTGGCCTGACGACTCCACCTAGTAAGTCTGCCCTCCCGCGTGCCTGGTAGGTATCTACTCTTTTTGTCTTTGCTGACTCTTCTCTACTTCTAGTCTTCTTAGCGGTTTTGTCATGCTTACCTACCGCCACTGCGACAATCTCCGGTCGACTCATTTATTTTATCTGCGCGCCAAAGAACGCATGGAACGTGAAAGCAGCAATGTTAGTGACATGCCTTCTGCCAGTTCCCAGTCAGGCGCCAGCACCCCGAGTCCACTTCTCGAGATGGAAGATGCCGATGATATTGTCGAGATCTCGTCCAAAGCCTTCAATCAGAATCGAGCTTCCGCTCGGGCCACTCCCGCCAATCTCGGCCACGGCTCGTTACTGCTGGCCACCCCTGAGGGTGTTGTCCAGGGTCACAATCAGCATGGCCCGGCTATCCCTGTCAACAGCAGCCTTGAGGTTATCACGGTCGACGATGATCCTCAGCCTTTTCAGGTTAACAACATCTGTCAGGGCACTCAATCTACTCATACTGGTTCTCACGTCGCACAGGCTTCTGGTACCGTTCCTGAGATGATTGCCAATGGAACCCCCCAGCTGCCTGTTCAACAGTCCATCACTCATGCCATTCCCCAGGCGTCTTCTCATCTCGGCTTCGAGAACCCTCAGGACAACCACCTGGCCCACTACACTCTGCAGTCCCATCAGCCTAACTTTGCTAACATGAGCGAGAGTCCAGCTGCTCCTCAGGCTGAGCAGCAAGGTGAGCTCCAACCCAGCCAGGCTGGGTATGCTGCTTCTGCAGGCACCTCAGACTTCGAGGCTTTGCTTGAACGGACTCTGGGTCAAACTCTGGGTCAAACTCTGGACCAAGCCGTTTCTCACACCCCCGAGCAGGGCAATATCCAGGGCAACCAGCAAGCTGCTACTAACGGTAGTGAGGTAATCGAAGGTGTTCACATTGCTTACAACAACATCCAGATGGCTGAGAACAACTCTGCTGTTCCCCACGATGAGCCTCAGGTTTCCCACAACAGCTCTCCGATGACTCAGAACAACCAGCCCTTACAAGGCCCTTCCAGCAATGTGCGCGAGTGGATTGAGAAGACTGAGTTTGACAATGCCCCTGAGTCTTCCCAGAACACCTCTCTGGCTATGAACTCAGTCTCTGGAGGCAGTTCTGCCCCACTCAACCCAATCGAAGCCCATGCTGATATCTCACCGACACCTCCAACTTTCTTCCAGACCGTCGCATACGAAGTCACGGCAAAGAAGCACCTCAAACAGGCCAACCAATTCCCTAACTCCTCCCGCATCCCTCTGTCCATGGTTCCGGCCGATGCCAACATCATGTACTCGTTGTATGTCAAGGACCGCCAGGATGGTGTTGATTTGTGCGTCCCGCGCTCATGGTACCATCGCGATGCGGATACCACGCAGGGCGCCTTTGCTGCTATCATGGAGGAGCTGAAGAAGGCAGGCCACAACCCCACTATGGTGATTCTGACGCCGTCTGGAAGGATGTCGATTGAGAATCAGGCTGATTGGGACAAGGCGGTGTTGCAGATTTATGACGTGCGCCGTGATGTGGCGATTGTGGAGGTGGAAGTTTACGTTTGAGGGACGAAGTTGGTGTCGTATGGTTTGGTTGAAGGATTGCAACAGGTGATAATGTTTCTGGCGGATGGTAAGTGGAGTGTGGATGGTATACGTATTGGCGTTGCTGGATGCGTGGGTATTTTTGATCTGGATGGGAAATGTCCCAGGATGGTATGTCGCCAGCATTGCTGGCATGATGATGGAACGGGTATCGGCGTTTGAAGGGTTCAGTAAGATACCCATGGTATGACAGACCTCGTCTGTAGGACAGAGGTCGGCATTTGCTTGATGCGGCTTGCTCTATAGTAGGTGATTACAACGTAAGGCTTCATGCCCTTTGTACGCCTTGTCTGTTGCTGCGCTTGTGCCCATGCTTTGTCACTCCACTTCTTTTCGCGCTGTAGCGAAGTGGTGCTGTAATGCTTGGCCCCGATTCGGCGCTTGGGTACCCAAAATACGCTGGGGTAGCGTTCCGATAGGTAGTCTTAAGCATACTGCAAGATGTTGCCACGAGGAGAACGCTAGCTTGCTAGCATTGGTAGTGTCCAGTGAACAGTGATGATGGATCACCCCGGCATCGATTTGCTCATCACCAAGATTAGCCGCAGCGGGTAGCCAGAGCGGGCAAAGACAATGGTTGGAGCGTTTGGCAGAATATTCAACCCCGACTAACAACGGGCGTTACCAACCGGCAGTCACAGCGAGTGGAGGAGCCGGGAGTGTCGCCAGCTCAGGCAGGTCAGGGAGATCATAGCAGGCTGTCGATACAATTATCCCTTTTTCCAATCACTGCTAAGCCCCGGATCGGTATCCTGAAGAGGGCTGGACATGGTGCCTTGATCATGATGACTCGACGGATGGGAACTTAACAGCCATTTACTTGCTTCTCAATTTCATTCTCCACTGCTATCTCCACCCCCAGCCTTCTGCTCCTTGATCCATGCTCTCATGTAAGCACGCAGCTGCTCTTTCATCATCTCCAGGTACTCCCAAAAACCCAACAAGGATCCTACCTAGTCGAGATTAAACAATTGAAGGAACACTCCGGGCTGTCTGTTGTCTTTTGTCCTCTAGCCTAAGCCAGACCACATGGACTTGTAGATACATCTAAAAGGCCAACTTACAGCCCCACCACCACTTCAACAAGAAAAAAGGAGTGAATAAACCAAATGAGCGAACGAGAAACAGCCCAACCGAAGGGATGGGAGATGTTTCTCTGCTGTGGAAGAATAAAAACCAAACATTACTCAAAAGGTTCAATCTAACGAAAAAGATATCCAAAAACTCAATCCAGAACAACCACCCACACACTATCCAACACACATCCGCCTGCATATATTCACAAGCATTACACACACAACTCTTCTTTAAACACACTTTTATCTGCGAGAGTCCACCGACCGGACAGAGGATGACACACTCACGCCCTGAAAAGCGGAGCCGGAGCCGGGGCAGCCGGCTCGTTCAGGTTCCGCACCGAGCGCTTCTTCTTGCTACACACAAAGCATGTTAACGTCAAGACTAACCAATGCAGAGATATGGATTGGACTAGATCGGAGGGAAAACTTACCAAGGCCTCCGAGTCGCGGTCGGCTTGCGGGTGGATGAGGTGCTGGTCCCGGTAGACGATGTGCTACTGGCGGATGTGGAGGATGCCTGGGTGGAAGTGGATGCGGCAGAGATGGTGCTGCTCGTCGCAGACGGCTCTTCCTCGCCGTCGCACGTGCCCCAGAGGGTCTGGCAGCCGAGCTCGATGGAGCAGTGGTCAGCGCTGGTACCGCACCAGCCGTAAGCCGAGCAGCAGTCGCCAAAGGTAGAGCCGACGCAGGTGACGCCGTTACCGCAGCGGCCGTTGGTGCTGATAGCAGTCGGGGTGGCGACGGAGCTCGAGGTCGCAGTCGGCGGGTTGTTCTCATCCCAGCAGAGACCCCACTCGGACTGGCAGTCGTTCTGGATAGCGCAGTAGATGGCCGACGAGCCACAGAAGCCGTAAGCCGAGCAGCAGTCGCCGAAGTCACTGCCCAGGCAGGTCACGCCATTGCCGCAGGTGCCGTCGGTCGAGATGACAGCGGTCTGGGTCGGCTGGGCTGAGGAAGAGGACGAGCTGGACGAGGTTGAAGTCGAGGAAGTGGAGGTCGAGCTGGAGCTAGTGGAGGTGGAAGTCGAGCTGATAGAAGTCGAGGACGAGCGAGCGGAGGTCGAGGTCGAAGTAACAGCCGAAGACGAAGAAGTCGGTTCCTCCTCACCATCGCAGGTACCCCATTCCGGCTGGCAGCCGAGCTCAAGAGAGCAGTGGTCGACGCTGGAGCCGCACCAGCCATAGATTGAGCAGCAGTTGCCGAACTCACTGCCCTCGCACGTCACGCCAAAACCACATTGACCATCGGTGCTAACTGGAATGGTGCCAGTCGGGGTCGAGGCGGTCGAGCTCGAGGTTGAGGTCGAGGTCGAGGTCGAGGTCGAGGTGGCGAGGGTTGACGACGACGACGAGAGGCCGCAGGTGCCCCATTCAGGCTGGCAGCCATTCTCCGGGGCGCAGTGATCCGAAGTAGAGCCGCACCAGCCATACTGCGAACAGCAGTTGCCAAACTCGCTTCCCAGGCACGTCACACCGTTGCCACAAGTTCCGTCAGTACTGACGGTTCCTGTCTGGGTCGGAGCGGTAGAGGTAGTTACCGAAGTCGCAGTGGAAGTAGAGGCAGCAGCCGACGTGCTCGCCCCAGGACCGGAGCTGGGCCCGGTTCGGTACCAGTTCTCCTTCGGATCGCCGAGACACTCGCCGACGGTGACGGCACGGTAGCCGTGGCTGACGAGCGACTTGAGCATGTATTCGGTCAGGTTGTAGACGACCTGCCAGTGGATGTCGTGCTCGATGTGAAGGAAGCTGTCGACGCTCGGGTTGGAGGGGTTGATGGTGTTGTCCCAGATGTCCTTGCTGGCTTGAATCTGGTCGGGCTCGGTGTGCAGGTAACCCTCGGTGTCGAAGTTAAAGTAGGTGATGTGGTAGCCCAGGTTGTACATTACCTGCTGGCAGAGTGCCGGGCAGCTGGAGTAGGGAGGGCGCATGTAGGTCGGGAAGAAGCCGAGGATGTCGTTGATGGCGATCTCGTTATACACCATCTGGTTGATAATCTGCTGCTCTGTCAGCTCGGCAGCATCCTGGTGCGACCAGGTGTGGCTGGCGACTTGGTGGCCTTCATTGTGCATCCTCTGGATGACGGGGAGACGGGCGTTAGCAGCTCAAGCCTCGACACTCAACACTCAACACTCAAACACAGGGGAGAGGAGCTAGCCCATACATACCTTGATGACATCCGGCCAGGGTGTGCTTGGGTCGTTGATTTGACCCTTGCCGATGTTGGTGCCGGTGATGAAGAAGGTCGCCTTGGCGTTGTACTTGGCGAACAGGTCCAGGAGGTCGTTTGTGTACAGGTACGGCCCGTCATCATACGTGATGGCGATGTCACCGGCCTTCTCGCAAGCATAGATGCCCGCGCCGCCGTACGGGACAGAGCCAACGCGCGGACGAGCGACGTTCCGCGTATCAGGGCCATTGGGGATTTTGTTGGCATCGCAGCCAGGACCGTAGTTGATCTGGCAGTCAGGGGCGCTGCAGTACTCGGGGCCAGTGCCGCACCAGCTGCTCCATTGTTAGCCCTGAACACTCAACACTCCTCCATTCACCATTCATGAGAAACATACCCTGCCGAAGAGCAGCAATAGCCCGCCTGGCAAGACGCACCGCCATGATCAGGACCACAGCGCGTGGGATTTGGGGTCTGGCGCTTCTCTACGCTCCCAGACTCCTCGAAATGCCGTGCGCTGGCCTTGGGAGAGAAAGCAGCCGCTGCCCTCCTTTGGGCAGCCAGCTCAGACAAAAACTGTCTTCCACCCAGGAACCTGGGCACATGAAGACCCTCGTGGGCAGCCGCAATGCCCGCCGAGGAGGCGGCAATCAGCGTTGACAGCCTCATGATATTCTTCTTGCTTGTATGTTGCCGTCGTTCAGGATATTAGGCCGATACCAGCATATATCCAAACAATGAAACAAACACAGAACCCGAGAAGGAGATTTGCGAGAACGAGAGACGTCTATACTTGAAACGAGGGACAGCCGCGTCGATTGTCGATTTCGACAGCAACGGCAGCGGAAGCACACACGTCGTTCAACCCAGCAATGTGGGGTTGAGCTTGGGATTGGCAGCAATGCGGGCTATAAGACAAGATTAAAAAAATAAAAAAAAAAGGGGGCGTGCGAGGTGCGGGCAATGGGGTGTGCTGCCGGTATATGTAAATGGCGATTCACGATGGAATGGAACGCTCGACTCAACGCTGCTGTGTACACTAGATACGGATCCGTACACTAGGGCCGAATGACACCCTGCCGTGCTCCGAACCGGGATCAACGCACTCCCGCCGCCATTAGGGGGTTTCCATTTTACCGTCCTCGCCTGTCGCCCACAAGTCCACGATCCACGACGCTCATTCACTCTCCCGCTCCGCCACAGCCTTGTCGGGGTAGTGCCCTCATTCGTGCGGTCCCGATGCCCCTCAGTAGGCCGTAACGTACCTACAAGTACGCTACTGTAGCTTACACCACGCTACGAATCCCTACCCCTCGTAATCGAGGCATCCAGCGCATCCAGAACAGCCGGGGACAGGGGCATCAGGAGACGCGCCTGAGCATTCCAGCACTGGGCCAATCAATCGATCGTGGTATTGATGCCGCAAGTCGCCCGCCTTGTCGCTGGCCTGCAATGTTCCCGGAACAGACATGTGTCGCTGCCCTGCTGGCGCCACGATCCCCACAACGAGTGCAATGAGCCTGGAGGTGGTTGGATCCAGCGTTGTCCAGCCCAGTTTTGGGCTTTTGGCAGCGATTGAGCGCTGGTGGATGCTGAGCACTGGGAACATTGTCACTGCTTTTGTCCAGTCAATATACGACGTGGCTCTGATCCATCGCGGCTGACGACAGCCACAGTTGCATCACCCCTGTGATGAAGGACCACTGCTGTCCCTGCCTCAGCCTTGCAGCTCTGAAAAGACGCACACTCTCACACCCTCACACTCTCACGGCATGCTGGCTGGCAAAGGGCGCTGGTGATCAAGGATTGCGACCGCAGGTGGCATACCAATATATTCCAGCGGGCGGTTGCGAGCTTTTTCCAAAAGAAAAAAAAAAGGTAGATCAACAGCCGCATGGTTGCGGTTGCTATTTGGCAGATCGTCTGCCGCGAGCCGAGATCCCAGAAGCGTGGATTGACCCAGCAAAAGCGTGGCACAAAGTTAGAGAGCGTTGAAGATATTGAACCGTTAGAGTGCACGGACCACACACCAGTCAAATCCATGCCTCCTCCCCACACAAATTTGCAGGGTTCAGAGAACGTGGATATACAAGTACATAGTTGTAGTCAGGTCAGCTGGTAACTGTGGTAAAAGTAAAAGCGAAGAGACTTCGCGATCTGAATTCCGGCTTAAGTCACGCGGATCTCGGACTTGGCCTGGTCCATGGTGCCGGCCGCGGTCCGTAAGGCAAAGGGAAACAAAATCCACAATTGCAGTCCGGTTGGGCTGTGACATGGCGCATTTCGACCTCATCGTGTTGAGCTCACCGCGCTCGGAGCTTGGCTTGGAGATTGACAGGGAATCCTCTCGAAGCCATGCATGCAGCCCATCTCGTAATCGAGCAAGATGGCGCCAACATTTGCAGTAGCAAAGAGGGACAAAGAGGGACGGAGAGGGGGTGCACAAGGGCAAAAAAACGGGCCAAGCATGCGAGCAGCTGGAAAACCAGGGCCATGTCAAGCACGCCCAGCACACACCGACTGCTCCGACTGCTGTGAGTGGCTCGACGCTGCTGCAAGAAGCACACGTTCTGGCAGGGGCCCTCGATCGAGTCGATGCTTGGTAGGCCCGTAGCCCTGTCGTCCCTTGTCGTTCCTGGGATCTGTGGGGTGCCAGCCGCCTGCCCGCCCTTTTCGCTGCCGCCTGCCAGGATGGCAGATGGTGGCCCCAGCAGAAATTGTGGGCAAAAGCTCTGGATTGTGTGGATTTGTGGGCGATTCACGGAAATGTGGGATGCGCCCACCTGGTGGAACGGTGGGACCCTGAGGCTTGCAAGAAGGATTGGGTTCGGTTCCATGCCTGCGGGATTGGCCAGGCTTCCAGATTTCCGCGCTTCGACCGGGAAAACACCCGGAGCCAACCTGCCAGGCAACCAGCCAGGGCTGCGTGATGGTTGGTGATGCGAACAGTGACCGGTGGCCAAGCCCTGCAGACCCTCTATAGTCGCGAATAGTTCCCCTCAGCTGAGAGAACAAGGCTTGTGGCCCTCCCGTCAGTCTGTCAGCATCGAGCATTGACGACGGCGACTTCGTAATGGCCATCGCCGTCGTCATTGTGCATGTAAACTGTCACTCTGTCATTTATCAGCGTCGTGATGCTACTACTTCACCACCCTCGCGAAGATTTTCATGTGGAGACGGTAAAACGGCAGACCAGGCCGCTATCGGATCAACAACAGCCCGTTCTCCTCCTTCTACGAATTGCTCGGTCTTCAGCTTGGAACAAGCTCAAGACACGCAGTACAATGCATGCAGAACCGCTGCTATATTTTCCGCACCTCGTCTAGAATCCACGAACCACGTTTTTGTCATACCATAACACAACAGTTACACTACACGACTCATACATTGCGAGGGGCAGCGGTGACGTGCCATACACAGTAGATTAGGAGGAGTGGCTGGCAAAACGAGAGTCCTGTGCAGGCAGGCAGGTTGGAGAGGGGTAGAACCTGTTTCTCGTCTTTGATTCGAGAGAGACACCTTCGCGAGATGGGGGAATGCGGCCTCGTATGCCAAAATGTCGTTTTTTTCAGCCAGCCTGAGCCTGGGCCTATTGGAAAAGCACATGACGATTTATTGGCATGGCAAAAGAGAGCGTCGAAGCAAAGCAAAACACGCCTGATTGTTCTGCACAATGATCCTTCCACGTTATCCTCTCCTCCGAAAATATGCCTATACGGATATCCCGTTGGGATGCAATCAAGAGGCAAGGAAGCTTAACAAATCCGATGAGTCGAACAGGCTTGATTCTGTTTCAAACAACATTCTCGAGTTTCTCACGAGCCACAGCTATCAGCATAACCTGTCCCTGCCGTCCGCGCTGTACAAAACCTTCTTCCTAACGGCTACGGATACCAACATGAATCCCGATTCCACGATTCCACGTTGCTGTCCCCATTGTGAGTCCGTTTGTTTAAGTTTCCCACAGTGCAGACATTGACATGTTGATGATGGTCATGGAAACGTTGAGACACTGTGGTGTTGGTCTTTGCAACCCAGTCCGGCCCATTCGAGCCCATCCAGCTCATAGTAGCTCAACAGGACAGCGATGCCAAGCTTCAATGAATGCATGATCCTCTGCATGAACACGAATGAAGGACAAGACACACAAACCGGTTGACGTCTTGTGGCCAATTGTCAATGGCCTTGGCTGCCACACGGCACTCGGCCCCGCATCCGACTTCCTGGATGACAGAGCTGGATTCACGCATCTCTTACTGCCGTAAATTGACGGTTGGTGCTTGGCGACGAGGAACTTTGGTAATCCATAGCGGGATGCAAGAAGCATGCAGATCCAATCGTGAAAAAGTTTGGTTTTCCCCAGTCCTGAATATATCGACATCATTGCACCTGCAGCAGTTGATGTATATCTACCTGTGCGTATCGATATCCATAGTGTAATCAATGCGCTCACATAAACCAAATGGCTACGCTGTGGTCTGGTCGCATACAGTAACCCGCCGTTGACCCTTGCTGATACCCCTGACTTTATCAGGGAGGCAATCAAACGGACGAACATAAAGAATGGCTTACTCAGCTAATCAGATATCTTAGTCAAATCATGAGATATCCTCCTCGGCTGTCTTTCTTTGGGGCGATCGCGGTCGGCTTACAAGCTGTGCGTTGCGCGTTGGTTCGAGATGTTGGGGGGTGGGCAAGGCTTCAAATTCTGGAATCTTGACATCAAGCAGCCTTGGTACCTATGCTCACGTTATCTGGATGCTACTCTGATTTGCTTCCCGAAAATGCCGCACGGACATGGATTAGTTGTCTGCTCTTGAGGTTAAACAAAAACATGGCCCGTAGGCCTGCAGAAGAGCCGTAGAAGCTGTTGTCGGCTTCAGTCATGAGTCTGAGAGAGCCCATTTCATGTAAAGACCGAACAAATGCTATAAGCGTTGGAACCAAAAAGAGTTTGTTTGCTGTCTAGCCAGCCGTTAGTGATGTTTTATGCCTGTATTGACAGAAGATTTTCAAGAGCATGCTTTGTTTGGGGATTGAGTGGGACAGGGAGCAAATTTTCCCAGCAAGCAAATGACATTACCTAAGCAAGGGGGGGAAAAAAACCACAAAAAGGAGTAGCAGGAAATAATAAGACTTCAAAGTGAATTGCTAAACAAAGTTACCCCCAGGTAAGGTTTGCTGGTAGAAGCTTTACGCTTTCAGTTCCTCAAAACAGCCAGTTACTCTACCATGTGTTACTCCAAGGGACACTATGCCCTGTGAACAAACCCTGAAAGCCCGACGAGTTGCAACTTTGCTCGTGTCCAAACACTCAGAGTCAAACCTCCAAAGTGCTAATTGAGTTCTTAAGCCAAGTCGATATTCCTATACCTATACCCAACCTGCTATAGCTACAAACCATCCAGTCCGTTCCGTGACTTCGGGCTGTCCCTTTCAAACTACTACCTCACCAACTCCCTAACAACTCCCGCAATCTCCCCAAACAAAACCCCCTTCAACACTGCCTCGCCCATCTCCTCGCTCCACTGACCCGCCCGCTTGAGCCTCTCCTTCCAGGCCTCGCGCTGCGCGGGTGCCAGCTCCTCCCACTGCTTGCCTGTCGCCTCGCCCTCAGCAGTACTGTCAGTGACAACGTCGATGTCAACACCCTCTTCATCACTTTCTTTGCCGCCTGCCTTCAAAACAACAACTTTCTGACCGTGCTCGCGCTGGTACTTCACCGCAGCCTGATACCTCTCCCAGAGACTGTCCCCCTTGTAATACCCCTTGGCCTTTTGGTGCTGCTCGATCTCGCGCCAGACTTCGCGACCTAACCAACTCTCTGGCACGACTTGTCTTGCGCCGAGGACGGGGCGTGTCAGGCCTTTGACTTCCATTGCGCCTTGCAGGAAGAGAGCCAAGAGGGCAAAGGCAATGGCTGTTATGACAATCATCTGCGTGAGGGCGATGACCGGGCGTGAACGCAGGCCGAGGATGTATCGTTTCTGCTTGGGTTTGGATGAAGGGTGCGGCTTGAGAGGGAGGGTATGTACTACCACGGTGTTGCCCATCGATCCGATCGACGCGAGTCTCAGGACCGGTGTCTCCTCCTCTTCCTCCTTTGAAGAGGGAGGGGCAAGGTACGAGAACGCCAACCCCGAAATAGGCCCTTGATGGACCTCCTTCCAGTCGGCAACCCTTCTCAACTGGCTCACGAGACACACATCCGCCTGGACTAGCGTCGTGTGCTCGAGGGTATATACCAGCACAGAACTATCCTGCCCCGACACAGCCACCACAAACTGCGCATCCCCCACCTTCCCTTTGGAAGGCGTCAAGCCCCTCACAGCAAGGTTCGTCGCCCTAGCCACATGCTTCGGCAGTTTCGCCGAGATAGCCAGCCTGGCCTTAGCCTCCCCTTCATTCCCCCCCGCCGCAGCAGAGAGATTCGTCGGCAGCCTGAACCCCTGCAAGATGGCTCCCCCGCCCCGGGGCACGTTCGCGACCGCTAGGACAAACGTCTCGGTCAAGAACCTCACACAACGGAACGTGGGGCGCACGGTTTGGCCCGCCGCGGTATCAATAGGCATGGAGAAGACGCACCGCGGGCTGGAGACGTGGCCGTCCTCGGAGATGGCAACGAGGTACATGTCCCGCTCGTCGACATAGACCAGGCGGTGTTGGGAGTCGGAGACGCGGAGTATGTCCATGTCTGTGGCTTCCTTGGCGAGCTCGAGGGTGCCGCGGAGATTGGGGTTTGCTTGAGTGGGTGAGGGCAAGTCGAAGAGGGCGATTTGGGAGTCGCGGGAGGAAGGGCCCGTCGTGCCTGTTGCAGCGGCCGCAAGGGGAGGGGAGATGCGCAGGAGACGTTGGTAGGCATCGGGGTCACGGGCTGAGAAAAGGGCGGTGCGAGAGGACTCGGCAATCTTCCCTTGGGCCTCCTTCTTCTCGCCATCTTTCTCGTCAGACGAAGAAGCTGTCTTAGGGCTGAGCGTAGCATCAAAAACCCTCAAATGCTCGTTCTTGCCCTTCTTGATGCTTTCCAAGCTGGAGTTCACGCCCGCATATACCCTGACAACCTCCCCCTTTCCATCATTGCCCTTAACAGGCCGTGACTCGACGGCAAGTGAGCTGACCGCATCCTCTTCCCGGCTGAGGTCGATCTCGGCCACGATCTGGATCTCATTTGCCTCGCCATCGAGAGCCAAGACGGTAAGCTTGTTCCCGATGCCACTCTTGGTCGACGAGCCGCCGCCGCCAGCGACGACGAGCCTCTTAGCGTCGCGGGACGTTGGGTCGAAGTCAAGGGCGTAGAGGGGGTAGGATAATCGGAGTGTGGCTGTCGGGACGGTCATTATGACGGTAGTAGAATTATTATAAGTTTTTTAGAAGGCAGTTTTCTTTTTATAAACGAGGTTGAAGGCCTCAGGTGAGGTTGAAGTGAGGTTGTAGAGCCAAAGCCAAGGACGCGTCGTCGTCGGGCTCCTCGAAGCTGGCCTTTGCAGCAGCCAATCAGAGGGCAGCCCGCTAGGAGCTAGACCCCGGTTTGGCACGGCGGCGCGACAGGGGAAGTGGGGCAATGACGTCGATGATCACAGCACTTCGACTTGGAAACACCTGCATCACGTCGATCTGAGAAAATCAAAACCCATTTTCAACTTCAATCTACCTACGCAGCCATATTAACGTGGACCGCCTTGATGTTACAGTATGGCGCCAGACCAGCCTCACCCAGTTCCCTGCCAATACCCGACTGCTTCACGCCGCCAAACGGCACACGGAAGTCCGAGTCATTACTGCTGTTGATCCACACCATGCCTGCCTCAATCTCCTTCGCAACCCGATGTGCCCGCACCAGATCCTTGGTAAACACCGCGGCACCCAGGCCATACGTGGTATCATTCGCCATCTGAATCGCTTCCTCCTCCGTCTCGAACGCAACAATCGCCACACAAGGGCCAAAAATCTCTTCCCGGAAAATCTTCATGTGTGGCTTGACGTTGGTGAACACGGTCGGCGCAACAAAGAAGCCCTTGCCCTTCTGCGGGGCAGGCTCCCCGCCCAACGCAATCGTCGCACCCTCCTGCTTGCCCGACTCAATGTACGAGAGCACACGCTCGTACTGCGCACGTGTCACCTGGGGCCCTTGGAAGGTGTTTTCGTCGAAGGGGTCGCCCAGGACCGAGACCTCGCGCACCTTGGCCTTGAAGCGCTCGAGGAAGGCATCGTAGATAGACTCGTGGACGAGGATGCGAGACGTGGCTGTGCAGATCTGGCCCTGGTTGCTCATGATGCCGCAGTGGGCCCAAGTCGTGGCCAGCTCGAGGTCTGCGTCGGCGAAGACGAGGAGGGGCGACTTGCCGCCTGTCTCGAGGGTGATGTTCTTCATGGTCGCCGCAGCCATCTTCATGACTTCCTTGCCGGTAGCTGTGCTGCCAGTGAAGGCGATCTTGTCGACATTTGGGTGCTGGACGAGGGCGGCGCCTGCCTCGCGGCCGTAGCCGTTGAGGATGTTGATGACGCCAGGAGGGAAGCCGGCCTGCTTGATCAGCTTTGCGACGTAGAGCATGCTGAGCGGGGTCTGCTCGGCGAGCTTCAGCACCACAGTATTGCCGCAGCACAGGGCAGGACCCAGCTTCCAAGCAGCCATATCAAGTGGATAATTCCAGGGGATGATCTGGCCGCACACGCCGATGGGCTCCTTGATAGTGTAAGCGAACTTGGCGGGACCGACGTCAATTGTCTGGCCGAAGTTCTTGTCGGCATAGCCTGCATAGTAGCGTAACACATTGATGACCTCGGGCACGTTCTCCTTAAGTGCGACGCTGTACGGCTTGCCGTTGTCCAGCGCCTCGATTGTCGCCAGCGTCTCGGCGTTCTCGGCTACCAGGTCGGCCAGCTTGTACATCAGGGCACCGCGCTCAGTACCCGAGAGCTGCCTCCACGACGGGTCCCGGAAGGCTTTCTTAGCTGCGGCCACAGCCTTGTCGACATCGTCGGCAGTGGCGGCATAGACAGAGCAGATATCCTCCTCGGTGGTGGGGTTGATGCTGGTGATGGTCTGGCCGTTGCTGCTGGCCACGAACTCATTGTTGATGAACAGCCCCAGCGGCTGCATCCAGCGACGGCCGTTTGGGGCGGTCAGCTCGATCTCCATGGCC
>JAAFKN010000215.1:0-17416 GCA_011800035.1 Thermochaetoides dissita | reverse complement strand
TAGGGGAAGAAGACATAAACTCCACCATAACCTGCGTATACCCAAATACCGCCGCTGCATCTCCGAATTCACACATCCCACTTTCATCACCAACCTCACCGTCGCACAACTGCCATCCTGTGACGGGGCAGCTCACATCATGGCCTCCCAAGCGCCGCCCTACACCCAGCCCTGGCGCAAGATCCCTATCCCCCGGCCGCTGCAGATTTTATTTGACACATTTCCCCTGCGAACATACGAAGCGAATGGCCTGCCCCAGCGTGCAGAGTACCTGACGACGAGCGACCTGCAGACGTTGTATGTGTTTTGTACGGAGGAGGATGCACAGATGGGGTTGCCGAGTTATAACCCGGGGTGTTTGAAGTGGCAGGTTCGTATAGATCATCAA
Source organism: Thermochaetoides dissita (assembly GCA_011800035.1). Classification (NCBI taxonomy): domain Eukaryota; kingdom Fungi; phylum Ascomycota; class Sordariomycetes; order Sordariales; family Chaetomiaceae; genus Thermochaetoides; species Thermochaetoides dissita. The sequence goes on along the minus strand of JAAFKN010000215.1, from coordinate 17,028 downwards.
CTGGTCTCCGAAGAGAGTGTAGACTGACGTTTGGGAACAGACACTCCTGCGACTGGCAAAGATCCCCTTCCGCACTCTCCCCTCAACAAACCACGCCTCTCCCTCCGGCTCATTACCATTCTTATTACCCCCCCGAAGGAGCCCGACCTCTCCAACAAATCCCATCCCCGCGTCCCATCTCCCCGAATACATCACCAAACACTCCTCCCCAGAACTCGTCCTCTCCTCATTACCCACTCCCAAAAATGGCCCCTTACGCCCAGAAGCCTACCTCTCCCTTATAAACCTGCACATCCGCAACGCCTGGCTCGCAGCCCTCTACCTCCTCCCGGCATACGCCCCCCTCCTCGAGAAACTCTACCTCCTCCCCTCCTCCTCCAACTCACTAGTCCGCTCGTCACTAAAAAGACAACTTCGCCTCGCGGCCGCGGAAGAAATCGTCTCTTCCCTAGGGAGGGAAGCATCAGGCGTGACAGGGGAGGCGCTAGAGAAGATGGTCGATTTCGAGGAGATTTGGCAGAATGCGAAGGAGGCGATGGAGGGGTTATGTCAGGTTTTGAGGGAGAGTGAAGAGGGATGGTTCTTTGGGAACGAAGTGCCGAGTGAGTTTGACGCGGCGGTATTTGGGTATACGCAGGTTATGGTGGAGTTTATGTCTTCTTCCCCTACCACATCGACTGCGGAGGAAGAAGGGATGGTGTTGCTAGGGGAAATGGTTAAGCAAGCCGGGAACGGGGAGCTAGCGAGGCATAGGAAGCGGGTGTTGGCGAGGGCTTGGCCTGAATGGGATGGGAGGAGGGGCTGGTTGTTGTGATATGATGGGAACAGGAATGAAAGAAAATATAGAATGGGTTGGATTGGATTGGGCTGGGATAGAGAAAAATGATTACCATAGATACCCATATATTGTCTGTGTTTAAGCGAAAATACGTACATTTGACGCTCTCTTTGTACAGGAAGACGAGTAGCTAAGTAGGTGAAGTTGCGAGCAGGGAGGAGGCTGAACCGTTCCTGCTAGACCGCCCGAATGGCCTGGCCGAACCGTTACCTAAGCCACAACACCAAGAACAAAAACCGAGGAATTGAATCGAACCCGAACGACAAGAAAACAAACTCGGAAGCGAGGCTGGGGATGATCCCGTCCCGGCGCTCAGGTGGGCCAGAAGAAGAAGCGTGACGCAAAGGATAGCACCAACCGAAGACGCAACTCAAAAAGGAGAAGCCCACGAGAAACAAACGAAAGGGCTGTTGTCCTGAGAGAATCCATCTGCCACGCCAACCGGGAATGTCAGGAAGCGGACATCGAGAGAGAGTTGGCAAAACTAGATGGATTCCAAGCCCTACGGGATTAAACTAGGTACCCATTTGTTTTTGTAGAATTGGCAGTCCGCTTCCCAGCTTTTTCGGCTTTCATACTCACGAAGAGCAGCCGCCTATCATCGCCTTTCCAATTGATGTACCAAACAGACAAGAGGTCTATTTTGATCACAATGCGACCCGCGAGGAGATTACAGCCAGGGCGGAGCAGAGTGTCACTCCGCTAATAGGATTCTTCACGTACTATGCAGCCCACGCAGATAGGCGCGATATGCTGTGTATGGATTTCCCAACGCGTTACGTATAGGACACAAACCAGAAGCGTTGGAAGCCCCTGGCAAAAAGGAGTTGCGGTCGTTGGCCGGCTACAGAACATCTCCTTCACAACAAAAGAACGGTATTACTGGCGGCGTCTAGGTATGCAACGTTCCGGAACTCATATCTTTAGAGGAGTTACCGCTTATCGATGGGGTTCTCTACGCCACTTTCCACGACGCATGCATTGTAGTTGGCCTTCTTGAGGATGATAACATACCTAGGTAGCTAAGTAAGTTTTCCATAATGTCTTGTCCTTATTGGCAACAGGTGATAATGCTGCTGTTTAACTGACTGATCGTACTTGATGCTAACAACTTCTCATGAAACTCAACAATACCCAACACTAACCTATGGAATTACCACTTTACATAACAAAACCAAGCAAGCGAATCTACCACCAACCCACCAAAGCACCACCGTACATTTGAGAGAGGGAGAGGGAGAGGAGATCAAGACTCAGAGTTAAGTAGAAAATAGAGCACAAACAAACCCCGTAGTTGAAGTTTCAGTCAGGAAGCCAGTTGTGTCGATTAACTACTCAAGGAAAGGGGAAGAAGTTTCAAAGAAAACCTTGGAGAAAAGAGAGGACTTCAACCGACCAAAAAGGAAACCCGGAAAAAAAGATGGAAAACAACACAATACAACGCCCTTAACCACAGCGAATCAATCCTCCGAAGATCAACCAAACCCCCCTTTCATACCACTACCAATTCCCATATCGACCCCAAACCGTGAAACCACCACCATGTAATGCAACCCAAGTGAGGATTTACGCATGATGTCTGTATGTATATATGCATATGTGTTATGGTCAAGAAGGCCAGAAACCACCTAGGTACCACCTGCCTACCTGCCTACCAGCTTGTCTGTCTGTCTGTCTGTCTATCATCTGCTAGTCTGCTTGCCGTCCCTACGTCGACCAGTTAGTTCATGATACTTAGGTACGTACGTAGACCAGGCGACACAAAGCAGATGATGTGAGCTAGTAGGTAAGTAGATAGGCAAGCAAGTCAGGCAACGACACAGCCACTCAGCCTTTGATGAACCATCAACCACCAACCAGCATGGTGATATGATGGTGATGAGAGTGATGAGAAGAAGAAGCGAAGAGAGACCAAGAGACCGAGACTAGCAGCAAAAAAACAAAACAAAAAAAAAAAAAAATCAGAACCATCCCAACCTGCCCCCCAATTATCAATCAAACCGTAACCTCGTGTCCCATCCATCCTATTCACTCACTCATCTCAACCGCATCCTCAACCGTAACGCCACTCCCCCTCCTCTGCCCTTCCTGCGCTCCCTCCCCATTCCTCGTTCCATTCCCATTCTCAGTCCCAACTCCAGCTCCAGCCAGCTCAGCACCACCCTGCAGACCAAACAGCCCAAAGCCGAAGCTAAACCCATGGTTGTGACTCTGTTGGTGTTCGCTGCCGGGGATTTCGTCAATCAGTTTACGAATGGAAAGGAACGCGCCGTCGCCTCCGTCCTTGCGCATCTCGTCGAGCAGGACGGTAGTTTGACACCAGAGGTTTTCGAGGGCTGAGCGGGAGTTGCGGCCGAGAGAAGCTGTATATTGTTAGCACCCGCACCACGATAAAAACGTTAGAATGTAAGAGAGCGGAGGAGTGAAAACATACCCATAATAGCCCGATTCAACGCCTCCGCAACCTGCGTGCGCGCCGACACATCCAGCATATGCGCCACTTCCTTCACCCTAAGCGGATTGGGATACGCAATGAGCGCCATAATCTCATCCAACTGCCGATGCTTGTCCTCATCCCACTCGGGAAACTCATTCTGCAGCTCCATGCCATACGTAAGCACGTCCTGCGAGAGCTTGCTAAGTCCTTCCATATCCACCGCAGACGCCCCGGCGCTAGAAGTCCCAGCAGCGGCCCTCGGCGCAGAGGTGCTACTCGCCGTCGCGACGCCAACACTTTCCGACGCGCCAGTGCCACTGGCCTCCGTAACGCCGGACATCTCCTCGTCCTGGTCGTCATCGTCATGTGCGGCGGCGGCGGCATCGTCCTCCTCATCGAGCATCTCCTCGTCCTTATCATCGGCTTGCTGGCGTGAGGAGGACACACGACCTACACCTCTCCTCCCTGCTGCCGAACCCTCTTCCAACGCCAACCTGAGTTCAGCCTCCTTGCGAATCATCTCAATGAACTTCCTGCACCTGAGCTGGAAATAGACATCCTTGTTCTTCTTGAGCACGTCGGGATAATATGTCTCGCACAGCTTAAAGGCCAGATCAATATCGCCATCCAAAACAGCCTCGCGGATGCGCTGGCGGTTGGTGGCGCCCTCGTCAGGCTGCACGCTGATGTGTGAGGCGGTGGCGGAGAAAGAGGCCTGCGCGCCGCAGTTGTGTTGGAGGGCCTCGTGCTCGGCACGTAGTTCCTCGGCGAGCGCCTGCGCTGTCTCCATGTACCCATCGTGGAGGAGGTATTGGAGGACCCGGACGACGTCAGCTTCACCCGAACGGAGGTATCATCTCATGTAGGTACTTACCATCTGATCAGCCAGCTCGGTCTCCGTCTTGAACCCAGGGGCCAAGCGGGTGGCATCCGCCTTTCGGATAGCGTCTTGAATCATGTTTCGTTGTTTCTGCAGAAAGGCGAAATGATGTTTTAGTAATGCACTCCTGACCAGCTTCTTCTTTTCCAACGGCGTCTGCTCCTCCGTCTCCTGCTGCTCCGGTGACTCCGGAGGCGGCTCTGTACGTTGATGCTCCATAGTGATGCAACGTAAACCAACAAGCAGGACAGTGAAGATAGATGAAGGAAAGTGTAACGCAAAAAGAAGATACGAAAAGTCAACCGAGGTTTGGGATAAGCAGACTGCGCTTGCAGCCTGAGATAAGACCATCGCTCAGACTCAACTCAGCAGTCACAATGGACAATCACGTTGCTTCCAGTCCAAGCGCTCTGAAGGCCACACGACAAGAAGAATGCTGTCCCCAAACAACTCATCCACGTACCTTCATGTAACCATCGATATCAAACTGAAACGACATCTGGCCAAAGTTGGCCAGGATATGATCATCCTTCTTCTTCATCCCAACAACGGGGTACAACTTCCCCTTGATGTTCTTAAGGTCAAAGTGGTGCGCAACCGCTGTCTTTTCCGTCAGCAACCTCGCTCAAAAATGGGGTAATAAAGTGGTAAAAGGGTAGGTTGTGTAACATACGCAACTCCTGCCCATTCCTCGTAAACAAAATCTGCCCCAACCTAAAATTCACCAAACACCCGACCACATCCCCCGACCCATACGGCTTATCATACGGCTTCCCATCAGGCTGCGCATGAAACGTCAGTCCATCATCCCCATGATACCCCCAGGACCCGGGCTCCCAACCGGGGGCCCTTCCCAAATTCACATCCTTCGTCGCAAGCCCGATCGCAATAGGCGTCTTCTCCTTCTTCTTATTGAGCACCGTAATCTCAAAATAGTACACCCCAAGCGACGGCGACACATAGTTGTCGGCGCGGATGGCGCTCGCCTCGTGCTCGCTCATCTGCCGACCTGTATGCCGCACCTCGTAGCCGTCGCCCAGTACCTCGAGCGCGGCGTCTTTGTCATCCTTGTTCCAGCGCGAGGGTAATGGCGCGATGTCTTCGTCGTCGTCCGCCGCAGAGTTGTTGCTATTGTTGTTGTTGTTGTTGGACCCTGAGCTGCTGCTGGATCCCCCGTTGCTGTTGGTATTGCTTCCGCTTGTTTGCCTCTCCACCGGATCATAGATATGGCCTCCCCTATATAATGACGACGCTCCTGATGTACCTGAACTTGTCCCCGAAGCCGACTTACTCCCATACCCCCCCGCAAGGTTCAACCCACTCCCATTACTCGCCAACCGTGACGGCGTCGAAGACGAGACTGAAGAAGTCTGGCCTTTAGCCGCGAGCCGGCCCTCCCTCTCAGTCTGGAGCTTCGCCCGGTGCTGTTCCTCCAGCTTCTGCAGGTAGACCGTTCCCCTTAAGTATGAGGGAGCCAGAAACCCGGTATTCGTGACATTGGGCATCGGGTTCGCCAGCGGGAATCGGACCTCCTCCGGGCCGCCGGAGAAACTCCCCGACGGAAACAGCGGTTCTTTATTCATGTAGAGATCGAAGGCGCGTGAAAAATTCCGGAAGCCGGTTCGCGGCGGCCGGGACGACCACTCTGATGTGTTGTTATTGGTATTGGCACCGCTACTGCTTGAGCCGGCGGTGGCTGCAGCAGACAAAGAGGACGAAGTCTGAAACACGGAATCTGAGCCGTACGCTCCAAGAAAGCCGGCGATGTGTCTCAGCGGGGACTGCTGCTGCGATGTCTGGTGTGATTGCTGGTGCTCGGTGTCGGGCGTGGGGTTCAGCAGGTGAGAGAAACCGGAGGAACGGGCGGGGCGAGACGACGAGGAGGCCGGGAGCCCGCCGGATACAACGGAAGCATAGGACGGCCGGCGGGCGCTGCTGAGTGGTGGCAGGCCGGATGAGGCTAGCGAGTCTCCGCCGGGGAAGGCCAGCGGGCCATGCTGTTGCTGGTATGGGTTCGTCATAGGGAATAGGGGAATAGGGAATAGGGGAATAGGGAATAGTGGTCACGAGTAGGCGGGATGAATAGGTTGTATCGGCTGGATGGATGAGGTCGGCACTGCTGCAGGGCCGCTCAGACGAGGGCCGCAACAGGATGCTGCTGGATGCAGGATAGGATGGCACTGGATGGCTGAGGGCACTTGTCAGCGTCGGATGTCTGATGTCGGGGTAGGTGGGCAAGTAGGTAGCTAGCCAGCTTCCGTCTGCGTCAGTGGCCTGCTGGGTTGCGTCAAGGGTGTTGTCCAAGCACGCAGCACTCAGCCAAGCTCGCAGGCGGTCAGTCGTTTGGTTGGAGTCGTGGCTCGGGGTCGTGGGCTCGTGGGCTCGTGGATCGAATGGACGTCTGCTATCTGGCGCTGCGGGCGGGGCAACTCTCGATGTCCCAATCCCAATGTCAATGTCAATACCAATTCCCAATGCCCCAGTGTCCAGCAAACACCTTCTGCACTGCGCTGCACTGGCACTGGTACTGGTTTTCTGCGATCTGAGACCAGGGCCACGATCTCGCTTCTGTCGCTTCTGATCTGGTGACGCTGCTGCTGCACGCTACTTTATGCGGGACTTGAGCTGACGTTGGAGTGGCAGGTCCGGGGCTGGGGTTTGGCTGTGGGCGCTGTGGCGCTGTGGGTGCTGTGGAGATAGGCTGGCAGGTTCCTGGCGTTTCGAGCACGCAACGCAGGTGAATGATATGGTTGGTGTGAGTTTGTTGGAGAGATCACTGTCTTTGTGGTTGCTTAATTTTGGCTGACGTTTCGAGGATGGACGTCAAAACGTTGTGGCAGGCTCGCAACAAAGTTGAGAGTCGCTGCGGATTCGGGGGCCCTGCTTAGTTTAATCGTGTCCTCGGCGTCACTATGTCATCGATGCCGGGATGGGGTCGCTCGAACGCCAAACTGCACGTTGCCTGTGCTTCCTCCACACAACTGGAGTCAAGTGTCAACTTAGCTTGATGATTGACCTTGGTGATGGAAACCAGACTGTTTGACTTTTACCGACTTGCAGTTGGCAGCAACCGAAAAAAATCTGGTAACCTTCAAATTCAAATTCAAGACCCCGACGGCAAATGACGGAAGCCGAGCACGGCGGCGCAGGACACAACAAGGCAGGGCAGGGCAGCTGGATGGCAGATGTTGCAGATGATGGATGGCACTGAAAAGATGGATGAGTCCGCAGGCCACAGACAACAGGCGAGTCAGCCCAGGATATGGACCTCAGGAATGCAGAATCATGTGCAATCGTGCCCAATCGGCCAAAAAGTCGTCCCCAACACACAGCCCGTTTCAAGTTTTCTCTTATCCTCTAGCCTTTCGATGATTGAAATGGACCTGAATTTTGGAACCGCTTGATTGCAACTGGTGGGATCTCGGATTCAAATGGATAGCGGTGAATGGCTCAAGCTCGGCCCCTTCCTGAGAGTGGACTTTCTCGCCTCTCCCAATTTGATCATCAGATGACGGAAGTCGCAGGCCGGTCGGGCTGGTCCGTGAGGCGTCGAACCGTAGGCAGATACGATACTGATAGGGCACGATAGGGCAGTTTTGCTTCACTGTTGTTCTCCGCTTCACTCTGCAGCAGACAGACAGACTGGTAGCTCAGGATCGGGCACACAGCTCTCACTCGATGGATGAACATGCTGAAGCTCTTCCTGGAGCAGCACCTCGCTCATTCGCAGGTCGACTTGCCTGCTGTGACAACACCGCAGTGGAGGAGGAGCAGGACAGCGGAACAGTGGGGTCAATGGGGGTCACTGCCTGCCTGTAGGGCGAGGAGCAACCGGCTGTCCAGAAACGGAAGATCATGGGGCCGATAGCTCATGGGACATTGTGTCTTGGCATCAAGGACCCACATAGTTGCCTTTTTAGCTTAGCTCATCTCAAGGGAGAGAAGACAACCAATCAGAGAGCTCGGTCTCGAAGCACGCCAAGTTTGCGCCTCAGGTATCAACCAACGTGCAAGCGGAACGGCAACTGTTTGCTTCCGATCCGATGCTAGGATCTCTCCGTTTGTCTGTGACTTCAATCTGCAACTGTGATTGTAACGATGTGGCAATGACGGAGTCGGCCCAGATGGAAAAGACTCCGTGGCTGGATTGAATGGCACTTGGTACCGGGACAGCAGGCACCATCGATGAGACATTTTTTCACGAATCGTCCCCCATCCCCCATGGGATCACGCTGCTGCTGCACTCCACCCAATCGGTGCCAACCTAGCCTTGGTTGAAGCTGGTCATGTGTTTGGTCTTGGAAGATAAAGAACCTTTGCATGCATGCTAAGCAGATTTAAAAGGGACAAAGAAAGAAACGTGGAGAGATGAAAGACGGCTGCACATGCACTCGGCCTTTCGAACTGTGCGTATCACCAACAGCCTCGAGGGCCAGATCAAACAGACTATTTTGTTAGACAACAGATTAAGCTTCTACGTATTTGCCCTTCACACCAAAGCCCATGACAATGACAAAGAAACCTCTTCTCAGCAGACGCATGTAATAGTAATGTATTAATAGTACAAGCCGTTAAAAAGGGCAGACCCTCCGGAGAGACCACCGCTCTTCGCCAATAAAAGTCTGTAGGCAATAATAAAAATAATACTAGCAGTAGTAGTAGTAGTAGGTTTACCTAGTCCTAATCTCCAGTACTCCAAACGCCATGCCTACCCGACCAGCCAGCTTTCTTCTTCAGAAAGCCTTTGTTGTTGCATGCACCATAGTAGTGGGTATGAAGAGATGATGACAATCCTCTCTCAGGCATCAATGATGAATAACAAAGCCTGGAACCGTCCATCCCTCCCCGTTTCCTTTCCCTTTTTGCCCAAATCCCAGAGAACTTTCAATGGATATTACACATTCCCACCACGCCGCGAACTCCTAATTTTTGTTGCTCTAGATATGCCCTGAACAAGTATGAGTCGAAAAAAAGCAAGTCCCTCCCGTAGGTATTTATAATGAAACACCCAGGGTTGAAGCAAAGGACAAGCCGATGAATCAAAGATGAAGCAGAAAGTTGAACAAGATTCAAAGAAGTATCAGCTTGCCAACTCCGAACAAATCACATAGTCATCGTCAGCGATAGCGGCAGCCATCTAAGCAGCGGCGATCGGCACAGGAGCAGGGGATGGCGCGATGCTGGGGGCGGCGCTCTGCATCTCGATGTCGCCGCCGCCTGTGCTCATCTCGCTCTTAACGGCCATCTGGCTGCTGGCGTCCTCGACCTTGGCCGCCGCAGTCTCCGGGTTGTTGTTCTCCTTATTGCTGTTGTTGTCAGTGGCAGCCGAGGCCGGAGTCGCGCCGTTGCCGTTGACAGTGGCCGTGGCCGCGGCGGCGTCAGGGGCAGCGGTCTCGGGCTTCGGACGCGGAGGAGCCGTCCAGCGAGGGATCTCCCAGACCACGCCGGTAAAGCTCTTCATCTGGAAGGTGCCGCGCGTCCACTTGCGGCAGGGCTTGCCCGAGCGATCGAGAGCCCGCAGACCGGCATTGATAGCGCCTTGGTTCGCCTTAGGGCCGAGCTTACGAGGGGGTTCCTCGACGATGGTGCCGTCCTCGCTGGGAATTGTTAGCGATTGCTGGAAACAGAATAGTCGATCAATGTGATGTGACTTACAGTCTCTGCTTCTTCTTGGGACCAGGCTTGCCGCGAGGCTTGGGCTCGCCGTTCGGGCCAAGAGCAGCGGCACCGCGCTTGACACCCTTCTTCTTAGGACCCTCAGTAGGCGGACCCATGACGGACTGGCCGGCCGGAGTGCTAGCAGGAGGAGAATTGGGATTCGATTCGGTAGCGTTCTCGGTGTTGGAGTTGGCGGCAGCGGGCGAGGCCTTGCTGGCAGGCGCATCTTCCATAAGAACATCGGGGTCGAAGACGGCACGCAACTTCTCGGGTGCCACCTTAAGGGTGACGATCTTGGAAGAAGCGGCAGCATTGGCGTTGCCGGCGGCGGCAATGCCAGAATTCCGGCGGTCCTTGTTGGACGGCGTAGCGTTCTTAGATGAGGGGGCCATGGCTAACGGCTCAGGGTTGCTAACAAAAAAGAATGCTTTGCTTGTTGGTCGGTCGCTGGAATGCGGAAGCCGCAGAAACAAGGAAAGGGTGAGGTTTGCGGTGGTACGGAGACTAAAGAGAGAGGTAAAAGATGGAAGTTTTGTTTTTGTGAGGATGATGACTTTGGTGGTTGAGGATTGGTTTGCGTCGCTCGCGACCTTTGCTATTATTGCTTGCCGTTGTCCCTGTGCCCTCGGGCCCTCGGAGCAGCAGCGAAGGGAGATGCGCTGCGAGACAGGCAAGCAGACAATAGGAAGGCGGTCTCAGTGGTTTAGATTTTCGGATGGAATGATGGATGGATGGATGATGGAATGCGAGTGGCCAGTGACAGTGAGATGGCCTGTGATTAGAGTGCAAGCGGACGCGCAGCGCACAATCAGCCTGGGGGCCGGCTCTGGGCTGGAGCTGATGGCGGCTTTTGGCGTTACACTTTGCGTGGCAGTCAGTTAAGGAGGATTACTGTGTATTTGGCGTCGACGGCGAGGGTCACGGGCAGGCGAAGTTGGGATGGGAGTGTTGACGATGCGGATGTGGTGGGCATCGGCCTGCGTGGTGAGAGGATGGAGAGTTGAGGGAGAAGGGGGAATTCGGATCGTGGACGGGTGGAAAAGTTTGGAGCCCTCGCGCAGCCATGGTGAGGCGGCAGGCGTCCACCTGTTTTGCCTTCATGCTGCCAAAGATTGCTAAGGTCAGGTCGGGGCAGACGGGGCAGTTGACTTGTTCGCACGAACAGAGGGGGACACTGCGCGCGGAGTCTCCTTGTTCCCAACAAGGGTCTCGTCTTTGAATTTTCTGGGCGCGCAACAGCCTGGTCCCCATAGTTACCCCTAACCCTGAAACGCACTTGTTTTTCTCAGCCGAGCGCGCGCGCCAATCATATGCCTTTCCGCCGAGGAGCCCTGCACGTCTCCTAAATTGCGCTGCCCCAGACTCGTCCTTCGGCCTTCTCCTGCACCTTTGAGCCCTGCCCAGAGGAGCCCCAAAAGGAGCCAGCAGCCCACGGGCCATTTCGATCAACACACGCGGTGCATCCCGTCTGCGACGACAATTTTGTGCGAGCGAGTGGGCGCCCGCAGACCACTCGTTGAGCCAAACGCCCAGGCCAGTCGCAGGAACCGCCAGACGGAAGACCAACGCCGGGATGTCTCATCGCCCTAATTTTCCTCCATTGTCACACACTCACCATCTGCATGGACATCTCCAAAGCCAAAATAGGCAGAAATATAGTGTGCGCAGGATGACGCCAGATTGACGTTCACTACGCTGGCCTGACAGAAAGTCACGAGCAAAGACGCACAAAGTGGAAATTCAACCGTCTCCAAATGGATCCCGCCCAAACAGGCATCTATGGAGAACCTGCGTCAGTCTGGCTGCGCCTTCCGTCAGAGCTTATCGTTTTCGATCTCAGCCCAACGACGGTGATGATTGGGCGGGGCTATGAGGGTACGGTACAACCAACGGCTCTAGGATGACTGGAGGGTTTTCAGCCCGCGATGGTTGCATTCACCACCAGCGCTAGACAAAGACGACACACTGTCCAGGCCACGCCTGCCACCTGGGCACATCTCATCCATATCCATGGCTGTCTTACGCCGCCGCGATGCTGCGCCGACGAGATTCAGGCTCGCTGGCCAACCAGTTGCAGACCCAAGTGAACTACCCCTAGCTTCTGCATCCTCACGCAGCCAAGATGTCTGAGGATGTCATCGATGATGATGAGTTTGAGCTCATCCATTGAGATGGCATCATTCTAAGTGCATCAATTTTCATGAGCAAGAAAAACCTTCCACTCCTCGATAGAGCATACTTTCCAGAACGATCCATCGAAACCCGTAATAAGCCTTTCCACACTCATTCCAAGGCAAGGCAAAAATGGCCGGCCACATCGACTCCTCGTCCCATCTTGGGACCTAAGGCTGCAATGGATCGGCATCAGGATCGCCTGCAATGTTGGCTGTTCCAGACACTCCTTGGCATCTTGAAACGCCCAGCAGACAGAGCAGCTGCACGACGCGAAGGCTGCGGCCAGCGATGCAGCATGCTGGTGTCTTCCTTCGTCTGTCATCAACATCATCATTAAAGCTTCTACGTCATCCACATTACCAAGTGGTAATGCTGAGAGGTTTGCTTGCATCTCTTCACATGCATCGAGACCAAGTATATGATTCTATGTCTAACAGTTTAGACAACGTAGGTAGTCAACATAATTACCATCATAATTGGCATTGTCTTCATAGTAAACCGTCAGAATGTGAGCATTAGAGCGTCTTGCCTATCGGGCCGCAGAGCCCTCGAAAGACAATACATTCCAAATAATGGAAGACTCAAGATTCACATAGCATTCAAAACTACCAGCCTTGCTGCCATATCAGAGACCGGCCTTTCATATAAATGATCAGAAAACGACCGTTTCGAGCTGCCCTTACTACATATCAAGGACCCGTGTTTACAACGATCGCCTCTATCAACATTGTTCGCATCCCTAGTATTATCTATCGACAGCTACGCTGCCCTCCAAGATGGACCCTGATCCAACAAGGCGCCAGGACGGCCGGCATCAAGATGAAGCGATTCTCCCGATGGATCTCAGTCGCTTTTCACGGCACCCCAGTTATAGCAGCGCTGGCTGGGGCCGATGTATTCATACCTGCTCCTAGCACAAACACACTCGTTTCTGCCCAGTCCCCTGATTATGGCCTTCACGGGCCCTCTGCCCATCCGAAGCTTGATGACCGTACCATTCTGAACGGCCAGCTGGGCCTGGCCAAGCGTCAGGAAGTTAACAATACTGAGCTTCCCCCTGAGAAGGTTGAGCAGATGCTTCGGGACCTGCAGGTCCTCAATGCTGCTCTGGCCGCCTGCTCAGAGGAGAAGACGGAGACAGGCCTGCTCAACACGCTGTTTCACCTCCTGGGCGGAGCTCTCCCGCCGTTCTCGGACTTGATTGAGAGTGTCCGCAAGATCTGGATCGGTGACAACAGCAAGCTTATTCAGGCTCTTGCGGCTGCTGGTTTCCTGGGTAAGTCTATCCTGGTTATATCTTCCAAGGTTATGCTAATATTACTTAGATCAACGTGCCGTGACGACCACACAGACGGTCATTGTTGGTCCTGCTGGATCTTCCGAGCTTACTGAAGCTCCTACAAATCTGATAGTGCCAACTGATTCCACGTCTACAGCCCCCGACTCGACTGCCACGGATGAAGACATCACCGCCACGGCCATAGCGACTGTCCCCGATCCCGCGGAGCCGGTGACTTCTCTGGACACGACAACGACAACAATCGTTACTGGCCCGGATGCTACGTCAACTGGTACGGATGAGTCGACCACTTTAGAGGCTGTTCCAATTAGGGATGACGCAGCGTCGACAGCTACGGAGACCACCTCTGCCCCTGAGTCCTCGGATGCTTTGTCCACGGATCCGGTGAGTTCATCTGATTTGGCATCGGAGACCGCCACCCTCACAGATGAGACCCTGGCACCGACGACTTCGGATTCATTGACATCTACTGCACCCATCTCTACTGTCAATGAAGTGTCTAGCTCTGAGCCTACCTCTGATAGTCTGTCATCAGAGGCCCCCACAGGGATGACAACTCTCTCTGAGACGGCCACAACGACGGATGATGCTACGTCAGATGTATCAATGACCCCAAATGCATCGAGTCAGCTGCCCACGGAGACTGCATCGTCGTCGGAGTCGGTCACGGCTACGGATTCCGTGGTCACCGATGTGTCGACGACGTCGGATGTGTCGAGTGAGGAGCCTACTGGGACGGCACTTGAATCTACGACTACTGTTGCCATAACATCGAATGCATTGACGACGGATGAGTCCAGTGAGGAGCCTACTGGGACAACCCCTGAGTCCACGGCCACTGGTGCCGCGACATCTGCTGTATTAACGACAACGAATGTATCGAGTGAGGTGCCTACTGGTATTGTGCTGTCATCAGCCGAGACCACAGCGACTGATGCCACTACGTCGGATGTCCTTACGACATCGGATGCGTCAAGTGAAGTGCCGACCGGGACTGCGCTGTCATCGGTTGAAACGACAGCTACTGACACCACAAGCTCCGATGTCTCGGCCTCAAGTGAGGTGTCTAGTGGGTCAGTAGTCTCGTCGGCTGAGGCCACAGCCACTGATGCTTCGGTGTCAGCGTCGACTACCGGGCGGGATGCATCGACTGGACTGCCTTTGGTCACGGAATCTGTCATAGAGTCCGCCACCGATATTTCGGCCACCGCGTCAGTCACAGACCTGACAGATATCAGTGAGGTTCCGTCCTCAGCTGTAGAGACTGCAACTGATGCTGCTGCCACAGATCAGGTGACTGCGACTTCGCCATCAGAGACCGTATTTGCGACAACCACAGAGACCTTAACCACCAGCGGACTTGTCTCCAGTGACCTACCGCCAGCACCGTCTTTGTCAGAGCCCCTCACCGATAGCTCGGCTGCGTCCACTGACCTTGTTTCAACCGACTCCGTCGTCTCTTGCACAGACACAGCTTCAAGCACGGCTTTTTCAACTGCCTCGGATGCCACAAGCACGGGGAGAATCACACTGTGGCCTCCGTTCTCGTCATGGTCTACTGATTGGGATTGTCCCGAATCCACAGCCACTCCTTCGGATCTGACCTCCGCCGCTCCTTCATTGACTAATTCTGCGGATACTTCATTTCTTACAGATTCTGCCACCGCCACTGACGCCACGTCACTCGCTGAATCTTCTACCATTTCTGCCGAGTCAACCGTTATCCAGGAGCCGACCCGAGGCCCCTCTGCCACAGCCACAGGGACCACCAACGACATCTCAGGAGCAGTCTCGTCAGAAATCCAGACCGCTGATGTGACTGAGACTTCTGAGGTTTTTACCGCGTCGGAGACGGCTTCTGGAGTAGAGAGCTCGCAAACTGCTTCAGAAACAGATGCAGTGCCGACGACTGATCTAGCTACGTCGGTGTCGGCGTCCGCTTCTTTCGCTTCGGTGCCGGCTACTGATCCATCAGGGTCATTGTCTGCTACTGTCGTCTCTACCAGGGATGCATCCTCGACTGCCGTTACCGCCTCTGAGGTCCTGACCACGTTAGGCCCTGACGCATCGACCACGGATGCTGCCTCAACGGGGACAGAGCCGTCTGTGACTGAACCCGTGTCCTCTCAGACTCTAACTGGGCCTGCTTCATCGGCTTCAGCGACGGACTCGGATACCGTGAGCTTGACAGCGGAAGCATCAACAGACTCTGCCACGGCTTCGACAGATGTGGCGACGACGGCCTCGACCACGGATTCTGTGCCTTCCGGCTCAACAGGAACTGCTTCTTCGGCTTCCGACGGTACCTTTACTGATGCCGTTACCTCTGGAGTCAGCACTAATGACTCCTTGACCACATCAAATACTTCTACGGTGACTGAGCCCCCTGTGACCACGGCAACTGATCCTGCCTCGGCATCTACTGCCGATACATCTATCTCCGAGCCGGCAGAGACCACGAGTCTCGCTCCCTCGTCCTCACCATCAACCACAAATACAGGTACCTTGTCACTTTTCAGCACACACGAGACGCTCCCTTCGGATAGTACCTCGGAGGCTGCTTCATCTGTTGTGACTTCTGAGCCCTCGGAGACGACACTTTTCCTTACGGCTTCGGAGTCAAGTGTGCCGGATAGTTCTGCCGTAACCTCCCAGCCGGCAACGTCTGACTCTATTACGGAGAGCCCTGCTGCCCTCTCGGACGCATCAACCGCCGAGCCCTCGTCTCTGACGTCTGATACTTCCACCTCGGGGCCAACGGACTACTCGTCTTCCACGGCAGAGGTCCCGTCAGTCTCATCGCTCAATACGGCGCCCACATCTTCAGCCGAGCCGACCCCTTATCTGACCTCCCCAACCACCGATGCAACCACCTCATTCCCCAGCAATGCCCTCCTCACACTCTCTATCCCCATCAGCACTGCGACAACATCAACTATTACCGGGGGCAGCGGCACTGGCGGCAGCGGCATCCCTATCTCCTCGGGCATCACTGACGGCCCCACGCCTGTTGACGATGCCATCTCAGCGAGCACAACTACCCCAGACAGCTCTGTCTCCTCGCTTCTCAGCCAACCGTCAAGCTTCGCTGGGGATATTACCAGGGTGCTTCCTAGGCTAAGCAGCACCATCACGGCCTTCGTAACAAGCTTGCTGTCCACAACAACTACAGGCGGAAGTCAGACCTCTAGAACCCAACCCCAGCAGCCAAGTACATCCACTCCAGCAGTATTCAACCCCCATGGCGAAGCCAACTTGGTAGTCTACTACGGCCAATCGGAAGCCACAGCCCGGATCAGCCTGCTAGAGGTATGCCAGGACGAAAATGTGGATATCGTCATTTTAAGTTCTGTCACGGATGTCAACTTTGGAGGGGAGTTTCCTCAGTTGCAGATGGTAAGCCCTCTAACACCAAATCTTAGAGGTTGAGTGAGTACTGACGAGAACCAGAGCGTCTCCATCGAGCATTACCACACCGAAGCGATGCGGTCTCTTGCTCCTGGGTTACATCACTATCCGACGCTGGAGGAGCACATCCAGGCTTGCCAGGTTTTGTATTGGAAAAAGATCTTCGTTAGCATCGGTGGGCCGGAAGCGTCGTTGCCGCTTGAGTCGGATGAGGAGGCGGTTGAGTTTGCGGAGAAGATTTGGGCTTTGTTTGGGCCGGTCACGGCAGAGGTGGATGTGAGCTTGCGGCCGTTCGGTGAGGCTGTGGTGGATGGGTTTGATTTGAGTACGTC
>JAAFKN010000214.1:0-17440 GCA_011800035.1 Thermochaetoides dissita | reverse complement strand
AACCACAACGGCGACAACACAATCATCACCATCGGATACCCTGCCCGAACATGGGAAACCTCCTTCCTACACACACGAACGACACAGGGCCAAGCCCTCCTTGCGGCCCGTGAGACGAGACCGCAGCCGCCGTCTGCAACAGATTGGAATACAAGCCACTGGAAGAGCTACAAACACAGTCCCATTTTCCCGGTGATTTCCGGGCTGTCGCTGGGCGTGGCGGGGTCGATCATTGCGTGGATTGTGGGGTATCTGCTGTTTAAGATCATCAAGGCACTGAAGGAAAGAGTAAGTGAGGCATGGGAGAGGATGAAGAGTCGGCTAAGACACAGGGACGGGAGTGATGGTCAGGAGAATGAGGTTGAAGAAGAGGGCGTGGAAATGCAGGCGTGGAATGGGGAGGAGGGAGAGGATGGAGAGGACAGGGAGGTTGGAGAGTTTTTAGGGAGGGGTGCCGAAGCCGGTAGGGGTGAGGTATGATGGGTTTTAGGGTGTGGGTGTTGGGAAGAGTCTAGTATCTGTGATGCAATCGATCCCGTCAGTTGGATAGTACAAGTTGGATCTCGGAGATCAGCGTTGGGGACAAGCAGTTTGATCTGCCTTATCAGCGTAAAAGGGTAGCTTCTAAAGCAGGACTATGGGAATCAGAGTCAACATATGTGCCTTGACGAGCAACTGTAAAGCATTTTCCCTAATGTCGACTGGAATCGACTCTTTGTTGATGGCTATCGGCAACTCATTCTCACAGTCCTGTGCCGTAGCGACGCTATATATAAACAGTAGAGTACAGTCGCCATCATTTCCTAAAGAACCCTGAGTTAATGGCCGAGCATCCGCCTTAGGATATGATAACTGCTATTGCAGAGTGTTTATGTGAATGCCACAATAACCGAGAAGAAACAGGGTATCTAACTGTCTTGGCTGTAGTGTTTCTGATTCCTCCCTTCAAAGCTCCAGGGTAAACACGTGCAGCTCTAGTGAAGCAGTGACGTTGACAAGGTGTTCAGCTTTGAGAGTTGATTCCTTAGATACCCTTTATCTTCGCAACATGGACAACTAAGATTTAGAACATCTATCTTCCGTCTAATTGCTGCGACATTAATGACGCAACACAAGCAAGGAAGAGCATCATTGACGCGGTTATTGCTTACTGCTTAAAACTGACTATCGGCGTCCAACATTGGACGGTATTCACATACTGGGTACCCCAATTATAGCTCTCAAGAAAATTCCTGTTTCGTCCAAACTTTAGCAGTATTTCATGCCATCTCGCATTGTCCATGGGAAGTTACAGTTTCACTGTTGTTCCTACTCTTTTCGAAGGCCGGAATATCAGTGATTTTGTCTATCATTTTTTCCAGTAAATAAGTATCTTACGACCTAGGCAGCTCCGGGCTTACGAGGCCTTCTTCGATATCAGTTCTTAATATTGTTCTACCATCGTCCTCTACCATCGTCCTTTTTGCCAGCCAGCAACACACGCTTCTCCACCTTCCTTAGATTCAAGTTCCCAAGCTACCAAAGGCTCGATCATCATCCCCGATTCACAATCTCCCACCGACCGATCACACACTCGTAAAGACACCTCAAGCACAGCAACATGGCCAATATCGTCTCCCGCCTCGGCCCAGTTCAAGTCTTCGAACTTGTCTATACCTCCCAAGGCCTGCGAAAAGTCCCCATCTTCCCAGACGACATCGGCCACAAAACCAGAAAAGATATCACCTTTCGTGTCCTGCTCACCCTTGACTCCCCAGCCGGCCGGAAAGCCCTGGCTGCCATAGCCCGGGCCATCATCCTGGGCTTCAGACACAAATGGCTGGATCACAGGCCCAGAGCACTTGGCCGGAAGCATCTGTAGCCTGAACATTATGATCCCTGCCTGGAAGACGTGCCGTTTTTTATCGACAGGTTTTTGGAGTCTCTATGGGCGGACTTCCCTAATGTCATTATCACAAATAGGTATGGGCAAGAAGAAGCTACTTTTAAGAGAGCACAGTGGGTCGAGGAATGGCTGGCGAGGAGTTCCACGCTGGACAAGGTTGAGTTTGTCGCGTCCAGAGCGGGATGTTTGGGTTAAATGAAGATGTGAGTGGCGCTCTCTATCGTTCTGCAAGAAGATGTGATGATAGAAATGATGGGAGATCTTTGAAATATGACTGACATGAATATATGAACCTTCCAGGTCCTTGAACAGTTCTGTGGGACGCATGACGAGCGCGAAGAAATCATTTACATGTTCCTCATGGTTACAGCAACAATCCGCAAACTTGGACACTGCCTGACCTGCTATGTTACAGGCGATGCAGATGCCATCACGCCCCGTTCTGTGCCGCAGCACACCAGCTATGCGGATGCGGGTCTAGCATTAGAGACAGAGCTCATGGAGGGCACAGTGGTAGCCTGGCCAAAAGAGGACAATCCTAAGCAACCTGGGGTACCATTCTCCTTTTTAAACCCTAACCGCGCTACGGAGGCTCGTTCGGAGGGGTACTGGACTACATGCGCAGAGTTTATGGATGGAACGTCAGGTATGGACCAAGGCACCTATTCTGCAAGCAAGTAAGAGGGTGGATGGGTCAAGTTAGCACATACCACAGGCATCCCGCTGCCGATCCTGCTAGACAAGACCCAAGAGCCTATGGCTTCCATAGACCTGGAGAAGGATGGAGGAGGACGATTGATATCCGTAGAGACCACTACGGTCCTGCCTGGCCATGCCGACAGCACTTTCATCGTGCCCACCATTGAACTCGGCAACTCTGACTCTAGCGATGGCTCCACAACGCTGATGGATGACGAGGACGAAAGCGAAGAAGCATCGTAGTCGGACGAGGTCTAGTCGACGAGGAAGTATGGAGGGTGGTGTATCTCTGCTGAAGTGCTCAAGACCCTCAGGGTGGACTAGTTTTTTTTCGCATCGGAAAAGGGGAAATGGCTATCCACAAGAAATATAAAATAGCAAATGATTTAGTCAGCTTATTGACCACATTCTGTTAAGAATCATCCTCACCATTGTTTTTCCCGCCTTATGTATGTATGGGTAAAACTCCCACAGTTGATGGATACCTGCGCAGTAATTGAATTTTTGGTTGTCTTGGCAACGGCGAACTCAATGTTTACTTTCCCCTGAGTGGATCACCACGCCCACTGAACGCTTCCCACTTCCAGGAGACATTCACTCGCTTCATAAAGCTATATAGAGAACCATAATCAGATGAATGAAATGGAGTCCATAGGTATTTGTAGATGCACTTCATCTCCTCTCTCTATTGGGACCAACCGTATAACCCCTTGCAACACCGCTCCGTCCTTCCTCAACAAGAGTGCTCTCCTCGTCAGGAGTAAAGTCACTGCCCAAACCCTGCCATGTGCGCTGCGAGCGCAGATACTCTGCACCTGGGCTAATGACACCATTGACTCTAGCCACATCACCCTTAACTCGAAGGGTAAGCGCACTACTGCTTTCTCCTGTTTGAGAACCTTCCCCTGCCGATTGCTCTTCTGCCCCCTTCGCGCTCTTGACCATCTTCTCCCGCATCGGCCGGCTGGTAGTGGTCAGCTTCCCGGTGCGGAGATCAAACTCAGGCGGGGCCGACTCGTCTTCATCCTCCTCAACCTCATCTGCCTGCCCATCCTCTGCACTGCCATCCTCAGCCTCCGCTTTGCCGAGTTTCTCAATCCCTCCCCACCATTCGCCACCCCAAACCCGTTTATCATCCGGCGTCAACGCCACTTCTAACTCAAACGGGGTCACGACAGGAGTGAATAGCCCTCCACTGGCACCTATCGGCCCATCTTCCTCAACCAGCGCGCTCTCCCAGCACCCAACGACAACCCAACCCTCGATCTCAGCAAAGTTTGCCAGCTTCGCGGCGTTCAGCTTGCCCACCACAACCGTGTAACTCTTCTTGCCTGCCGCAGCGATCTGTCTCCGGATCTTGTCTACAGAGGTTAGGTAGTTCGCAACGGAGAGGGTGTTGACTAGGATGCCGATGACGCCGGCGCTGGCGAGGGTCAGGACGCGGGCGTAGCGGCGGCCGAGGAGCCGGGGTGCGGCGTCGGGGGAGATGGTTGAGGTCGAAGTGGAGGTCGGGTAGATGTGGAGGGATTGGACGCGGGATGAGAGCGCGAGAAGGAGAGCTGTTGGTGGCGAGGAGATGTGGAAGACGGAGTGGGACTTAAGGTTGACGATTGGTTGCACTAGTGCATCTAAATCGCTACTAGGGTCTGGGGAGACCAGTTTGCGGTTCGGGATGGTGCCGGCTGGGTTATGGATGATAGCTGTGGATAGGAGGTTGGTGTAGCCGCGGGCATAGAGAGCGGCTGCGAGGGAAGGGACATGGTCTTGGTAGGTGACATCTGCCATCAAGACAACGCAAGCTTCTTTATCGGGGTATTGCGACTCGAAAGCGGACAGGACCTGGTCGTGGTCGAGCTGATGGTGTGTAAAAACGTAGATGACGGGCAGTCGGGAGGTCGGCGACAAACATGACCGGCCATAATGAACCACTACATCGGCATGGACATGTTCGGCAGCGATCTCGTCGACACAACATGAACTGTAGGAGGTGTCGGCAAGGATATGTATCCTTTCTGATGGAATCGACTGGTCGCTGTCTGCTGGCTTAGGAAGCGAGGCAAGCTCCTGGCCGAGTAATTGGGCAACCCGCGGTGCGTCTTTCAACATAGAGTCTGGGAATTGGAGAGCTATCCTTCTCCATTTACCCTCATGGATCTCTTTCGCCGTTCTGGCGATCTCGTAGATGTCGCGCAGTTCATCGTCGGAGCGCGGCGGTATTTGCTCGTCGTCCTCGGCTGTCGCAACGGAATATTCGAAAAGATTTTCGGCCGGCGTCGAGAGGACGGGCGCAACAGATAGCTCGGCTGCCGTCATGATTGGGGACGATGGGTTCTCAGGTACCTTGGGGATGTCTAGTCTGAAATTTCTTGATTGATGGCGGGGTCATTCCAATATGCAGCGCCCCGCGGTGGGGCACCGTTCTCCCAACAGGGGCTTGACAACGGTCTGTGCAGGGATACGTGGTGGGGTAGGTGGGGTGCTCTTCGACCTTAAGATCTCATCCGTGACGATCGAGCTCGCTGGTTTTATTCAGGTCTAACCTCCCGCCTTGATCAAGCTTTTAACAGTTACTACTTGGTTAAGGTGCATGATGTCTCTTCTTTTACCATTGCAACCTCCAGATATCAGGTTGGGTTATTCGTTCTCGGTAGAAAACGACGACTCGGCGCAGTTGCAGGGTTGCAGCCGAGTTCTGTTGTGACCTATATATTTTCTGCCGGATATAGCCAGTTTGTCATACTCTTTTGAGAGTACTTAGTCCTACGTTTATCATTTTAGGATAGTACATCAGAGCCTGCACAACAATCCAGACCACGCACGTTCTCAATATTGCTTGGTGGCCCTGAGCCCCCTCGCCTGTCACCTCGTCAAAATAGGTGCTAGTATAACAAATATTCCTAGCAAAGCAGAATGACAGATTTAATGTATGGGCAAGAGAAAGGCGGAAAGGTGCTCAGTAAAAATTGCTAACTTAAAGAAGGCGGTACAAATATGTCCTCGTCACAGGAGCGACAGGTTTCATTGGCGCTCATATCGTCGATGAACTGCTTTGCCGAGGAATACGAGTTCTCGGGGCTGTTCGTTCCCTAGTCAAGGGGGAAGCAATGCTCGAAGCTAGGCCACAGTTCGCCGACATGCTTGACTTCGTGAAAGTCAGAGACTTCGAGTAACTGAACGACACCCCCGGTTTAGGCATATTTGATGAAGCAGTCAAGGGGGTTGATGGGATCGTCTACACAGCAAGCGTACTGCTGCCTACCTTCTACCCCTGAATGTCATTTACCCATTCCAAATGCTGACTCCATTCCAGCCCCTCAACTACGCAGCAACAAACCACGAACGTGAACTCATCCTCCCCGCCATAAACGGCATCCGCGCCTTACTCTCAGCCGCAGCCAAAGCCTCTCCACCCATCCGGCGCATCGTCATCACGTCTTCCTTCGCTTCACATCCTCGACGCCAACTGCCACGCCCCCAGCACCCCATACTTCACCTACAATGCAGCCGACTGGAAGCTCCTGACCTACAGAGAAGCTGCAGACCCCTCAGCGAGTCCTGTCATCGCCTATCGAGGGAGCAAGAAGTTCGCCGAACTCGCAGCATGGGACGTTGTCCGTGAGTGGAAGCCTGCATTTGACCTTGTGACTATCTGTCCGCCCATGACGTTTGGACCGGTCGTGCATCCAGTGTCAAAGGCTGAAGAGCTGAATGAGACGAACATAACGCTCTGGAAGGCTGTTGAGAGTGCTCTCGAGGGGAAGCCGCTGCCGGTTGTGAGGGTGTCCTTCTGGGTAGATGTCAGGAATGTGGCTAAGGCGCATGTCGAGGCGTTGTTGAGACCGGAGGCCGGGGGAAAGAGGTTTCTTGTTGGTGCCCCGGAGAGGTTCTCGTATGGGTTGGCGGTTAAGATTGTGAAAGGGGAGTTTGAATGGGCAGAAGGGGCTCAAGAGGGAGATCAGGAGATTGATGAGTCTTACGGGCTGGATGGGGAGACAGTGGCTAAAGAGTTGGGGTTGACGTACAGAAGCTTCAAGTAGACGGTGACGGAGGTTGTTAGACAGGTTGCCGGATGGAAGGTAGAGCCTGAGCCTTGACAGTCGTCTTCAATTTATGAGAACGTTTCTTGAGGTCTCCTAGCTCCATATTTTCGATCATTATAGGTTACATGCGCTCATCTAGTCATTAGTACGTACAGTCGTTTAGTCGTTTTGATCATATTACATCCATATCCAAGCACCACACACAGAATTTCCTCTATGGAGCCTCTATCCATTTTTTTTGTGCCACGCTGAGATCCCAGGCTACTATCACACCTTTTAGAAGATTGTCCGCGGATTCCATCCAACTGCAAGGACGCGAGCTGCCGCGTAGCAAATCAGCGCGATGACATACGAAATGCCTGCAAAAATGATCAAAGAGTCCCATCCATTCTTGGTGTTTACAATCGCACCAGCAATGGGCAGACTAGTGAGAGTGCCGAAGCTGGCCACCATCATGGCAGTGGTGTACATCCGGCCAAACTTGCGATGATCGCAGAGCTGTCCAAGACACACGGGCACCAGGCCGAGGTTACTACCACTGGCAAACCCAAACAAGACGGAATAGGCGATGAGCATGGGCTGGGAACCATGTGCAGGCAACCAGAGAGCGAGGACCGTGATAACGCACAACGCTATCGCCAAGATAATGATGTTGAACCGGCCGAAGTGGTCCGAAACAAATCCGGGAAGCAGCCGACCCAGAACAGAGCCGGCGTTCAGGTACGAGAGGAGCAGGTAACTTTCGGTCTCATCCTGGCCATGGGCGGCAGCATAGGACACGATGAATGTAAGCGGGACGAACAATCCCCACTCCATGAAGAAGATGCCCAGCGAAGCAAACGCGAAGCGGGCGTCCTTGAAAACCGTAAGGTCGGGCCAGACGGATTGGACATGGCCCTTGGAAGGTGTCAGTCGCGTTTTGATGAAGAGATTGCAAGGGACGGCAAGCCCAAGCATGATGAAGGCGAGGATGCGGCAGCTCCAGGCGAAGCCAACACTAGGAAGCAGCTCGCGTAGGAGGATCGGGAAGATGACGCCGCCGACACCGCCGGCTGTGGTGGCGACGCCGGTGGCGAGACCTCGACGGCGGTTGAAGAAATGTGCGATGGAGCCGTAGGCGGGTGAGTTGAGAAGCGCACCGCCTAGGCCTCCCATGACAGCGTAGGTGAGGATGATTTGGTAGTATTCTGGACACTGAAGTTAAAGACGGTCGCAAGCCAGGCGCAACCAGGACAAGAACGACGTACCTTCACACCAGCTCAACAGCAACAAACTCCCAAAAATCATCAAACACCCTCCCGCCACCAACGCCCTAGCCCCAAACCGATCAAATATCGGCCCAATTTGGATGCCCACAAAGAACACAATGAACAAATAAAGACTAAACACCCAGCCAATTTCACTCGGCGTGTGCTCCTTCAGCTGATGCGTCTCGAACCACGACTCAAACACCGCAGCGGAATTGATCAACCCGTACAGTGACAGCATAGCACAAAACGACCCAAACACCACCAGCCATCCTGTCACGCCTCCCTCGGGGAAGTCAATCGTGCTGGCAGTGGTTGGTGCAGCTGAGGGGTGAAGGGTCAGGGGGTTAGACCCAAGACCGGGGGAATCTCCGGGGTCGCCTTCCCCTTTTTCAGTGGAAAGAGGGACATTGCCAGCATGGTCGTGGTGAAAGGATGTTGTCTCGATATCACGATCCGTGTCTGGTTGGCTGTGTGGGGTAGGAATGGTGTCGCTGGAGGAGTTGGGGTTGTGGGTGTTGGGCGCTCCACTTTTTGAGCTGGGTTTTTCGAATTCAAGTTCAAGTTGCTTTTCGGGGTCTGTGTTGTAAACTGAAAGTGAGAGTTTGGAGGCTGCCGTGGCAGTGTAGCTGCTGTCGCTGAGAACAGCAGTATCGCTGTCTCTGGGTGTCATCATGATATTGAGCCGGGATCTTGTCTGGACGTGATGAGATGGCCCTCGCTCCCGTGTGGATTCGGCGACGCTTCGGGCCGGGCCAAGTTTTTGTCACTTTTCGGTCCGGCGTCACCGGGATCAAGTAATCTCGCGAAGTGGAGTGATGATGTAGATGGGCTTTCTTTTGGCTCCTTCAGTGTCTGAACTTAGAAAGACAACAATTTAACTGATATCTCTCCTCTTGGAGTGCCCGAAGAGATGGGAAGGCAAGAACTTAAGAAACAGGGACGGTCAGTTGGTCGAAAAAAAAATCTTCGAAGAGCTTCTCCACCTGTTATTGCTGGAAAGGCCCGAACCGGAGGGCGAACTAGCGCCGTTCTGATGTCTTCTAGCCCCTCCGGGTTCTCCAGCAAGCCTTGGACTTCCGTCTTGGCACGGTTCCGCTGCCGACGGCAACCGTCGATCGTGTGGTCTCCATTGCCATGCCATCAGGGATTAGTGGCGGTGATATTAAGATGCCAGCAACTGAGAAGCTTGATAGCTTACTTATACTCTGATATCTATGTATACGCATCACCAACATAGCCTCGATGTTACTTCCGTCGGCTGGCACCATGATTCTGCTGTACTCTTGGCATCGTGCTACCCACTTTATATTCCACAACATAGCGCAGGTAGTTCAACATTTGCGTTGTCGTCCAACGCACACAATCTCCTTCTGGTGAGCCTGCTTCATACATAACAATGCCTTTTGCATTCATGTAAACTCGATGGGACGACGGAGATACGCTCGGGCAATCCCGTCCTTGCATCCCAGAGCTTGTCATCACCGCTAGTTCTGCCAAGAAACCCAGCACCATGCCAGAGAGTCACGGGGACTGGAGGAAGAGTCGGGACTCAAAATATATTACATAAGAAGTTGTCCCTTTTGGGATTTGTTGCCTCAACCATGGTGGTCGAGTCTTTAAATCCTCACCAACATGCCCAGGATGGGGAAGTTTCCAAATTGCGTTCAATCTTGTGCCACCATGTGCAGTGCCAAAGACCGATGAGTTGTTACACTCAACTTTGTCATGGTTGCGCGCTGGGAACTTCATCAATCCATGTGCTACCTAGGACTTTGATGTTCACACTGACGTCGCACATCGTGGACTCGACACTTTGTAACATCAACATGTTCAATCACCCTTATCATCAGTTTACAATCTTAATGTGTGACAAACCAGGGAACCATCAACCTCTGGAGCTCAGTTTCTCACCATTCTTGGTTGAATCGCAGTCCAATTTGGGTGTTTGGAGATAATACTAGTACTTACTGCTGTATTACACAAAACATCATGAACTTGGGTACAAAGAGACTTGAGGGTTGCACAAGGCCCCCCCACGTGAGTTAAGGATTGTCTAAGACAAGAGTCTCAGATTTTGAAAATCAGAGAGCTATGGAACATGAAGCGCATGGGGTTTAGTTATGCGCAAAAGCTCCTAGGCATAACCTGTTCATGCGTCTTTGTTTGGGGTGTCCATTGGTGAGCAACACAATGCCATTCTTTCAACTCATCAGGTAGCTAGGAACTTCCAAACAACAGGAACACTGTTCAGGAGTAATGAATAATGAAGGTGAAATGCGTCTTTCCTATTGTTCTTTATCAATTGTGAATCGTCGATCATATTCCTTCGGTCTATATGTTGGATGAGACCGAATTTGAATAAACATAAAGCAACATCTCCTATATATCGGTAACAGTTTCATTGTACTATCTCTCTAGACTTGTGGCGGAGGCTCTTCGAACCAGCTCAATGACGCACTGTATGATTTTTGAAACGAGACAGTTAAAATGAAGATGAAAACATGTGGAATTGACAGTGAACACAACAACTGGAGATCACCTATAAATCCGCGAATTTCCCAGATGCATGTTTGACATTTTTCTATCACGACAGCATAACAGGCCCACAGCAACTGCTCGGACTCGAGTTAACGAACACCAATCACGCTACCAATTACACGATAAACTCGTTGCCAATATGTTGTTCTCTGACAGCGAAGACAAGAGCACTCCCCCCATTTCCGTCACCGATACATCCACAATTGACTCCAGCAAGTCCTCGAGCTCAAGCTCAAGAAACTCTTCCAACACCAGTCGTAGTGGCTCTAGAAAAACAGACCTCCTAGATTCCAGTAGCATCAAGAGCCGCGGTGGAGAGGGCAGTCGTGCTACCTGGTGTGGGGAGAGCAAGTGATCCTAATGTGTCGGGGTCAGTTTACCAGAGATGCGGGAGTGTTTGCAGGATGTTGACTGTTACCGATGTTTTCAGGGGTAAAAAAGTGATGAGAGGTAAAGAGAGGTAAATAGAGCATGTTAAACGAACGTCAATAATTAGATATGTTGTTATTATGGTCATGGGAGATTTATGCTCCAGGTGCCATGGTCGTTTGTGTAAATCTCAAATTGGAACCGGAAATTTGATAAAGTCCATGTATTTGGAAGAAAAAAAATCAAGTGCTTAATTAACTCCCCACCGTGGGTGGCTTCATGCTTTTCTGTATACTGCATGATAAGTCTAGCCAAATCTCCGCAAAGTGTCACAGAAAATGGGGGGTGGTTGAGCTCAAGAGTGTCATGTGAGCTCAGCAGTTCATATCTCGGCCCGCTTCATGTTCCTTCTTGCTTTGTGCTGGACCAATGCACACAGTAAGGAAGACTGAACACTTCAAACAGCAGCCAGATACCCCGTAAGAAGTATTAAAACATATCATCATATTAGGTCATCTGGCAATTAAAACTTCCCAGCCAGGCATGTGTGTAGCAATAGTCATTATGAGCCCTAAACAGAGCCAGAACACACTCTTCGCAACACCAAATCCCCACCAACCACCTTATCAGCAATTCAGGGTAAGCAATACGCCATCAGTGGCGAAGTCACTCAGTGGCCAGCAAAACAACCCACTCCCACATCTTCATAGAGCTTCAATAGCCCGCAACAACACATCCATTGCCCTCTCGGGAACCTCCTGCTCCCCGCCATCTCTCAACAAGCAAGCCACATCGCTCAAGATGCCGAGCGGGATATAGCACCCAGTCTTAGCCTTCTCCAAGCTCTCCTTCAACCGACTAGTATGCTCCCACTCCCTAGCCGCCACCTCGGCGCGGTCCACAACCTTCTTCGGAATCCCGCACATGCTGGCACAATGCATGCCAAACGAGCCCTCCGCAACACCGTCCTCGAGCTTGTACAAGAAAGTAATGCGGCGCTCCTTCTCATCAACAGCGATCTGCATACGGCGGGCGCGCACCTCTGGGTGGTGGGCAAACTCGGCTGCCAAGCTATGGTAGTGGGTGGCGAAAAAGCCGACGCAGCCGATGTGCGAGGCCACATGGTGCAGGACGGCCTGGGCGACGGCGACGCCATCGTAGGACGATGTGCCGCGGCCAAGCTCGTCGAGGATGACGAGGGAGCGGGGGGTTGCTTCGGAGAGGATCTTCTTTGTCTCGGAGAGCTCGACGAAGAAGGTGGACTGGGCGGCGAAGATGTTGTCATTGGCGCCCAGGCGCGACATGATGCGGTCTACGGGGGTCAGGCGGGCTGACTCTGCCGGGACGAAGCAGCCGATTTGGGCCATGATGACAGCAATGCAGGTCTAACGACAGGAAGCATACTTAGTTAAATTGCCAAGTGTAGTTGAGAAGGAGTTAAACTTACCATACGGAGGATAGTAGATTTGCCGGCCGCGTTTGCGCCTGTGAGAAGGTTGATCTTGGCCTCATCGCCGCCCAGCTTGATGTCATTGGGGATGAAGTCGGCAACCGTATTGATCATGCAAGGATGCCGCAACTCCTTGAACTCAATAACACTGCGCTCGTCATCGACAAATACTGGACGACAGCTGGGAACGCCCAGAGCAGAAGATGACTTGGCCAGGCTGATCAGGCAATCCAGCTGGGCAATAATCCGAATGGCCTGCAGCCAGATGTCGTAGTTGGTGTCAAACTTCTTGAAGAAATTAGAGGCGACGTCCTTGGTAACCTGGGAATGGATCTCTTCGGCTTCCTGGAGCTCCCGGATGAGGTTCTCCAACTCGCGGAAGTAGTAGCGCTTGACGGACGAGGTGGCAGACATCTGCCGCCAGCTTGAAGGGACCTTCACAGACTTGGGCACCTCAATCTGGTAGATTTCCTTGCCAACATCGGTGAACTTGAGCGTCTTGCACTTCAGGGCGGCCTTCTGCTTCTCAAGGAGAGAATAGAGTTCATCCTTGATGCGCTCGATCTCGTCCGCAGTACGGTCGAAGTCCTCGTCGACACCACGCTCAGGGATGAAGACCTTCTCCTCTTTCGCCTTCTTCTTGTCAAACGCGTTCTCCCAGTACGCCAAAGGTTCCTTGAGGTTGGGCATGGTAGCAATGAGCCGGTCAACCAGGCCGTTGCCACCGCCGAATGCTCCGAGAAGCGACATCGTGTAGTCAATCTGTTCGAAACCCTCAAGGACACGAACAAAGTCATCGGGCCTGCAAGCGCCGGCATGAATACGAGAGATAAGTCGCTCGAGGTCCGGCATCTTGGCCATCTGCGAGGTGAACTGCCGAAGGATGCTCTGATCCGCATTGAGCATCTCGACGGCATCCAACCTTTCGTTGATCTTTTGAATGTTGCAGAGGGGATGGCAGACCCATTGGCGGAATAAACGCTTGCCAAACGGAGTGATGCACCTGTTGAGCAGGTTATGCAGTGTGCCCTCCGGGCCACCGTTGGCGGTGTTGGCGAATATTTCGAGGTTGATGAGAGTCTGCCCATCCAGGATCAGCGTACCGTTGCGATGGATAGGATCGTACCACTCGAAGTTGCCCTGGGAGAGTAGGCTGTTGTCCAACTTCAGGACACGAAGATAATGTGTGAGGCCACCAAGAGCAGACATAGCTAGATCTTTGTCCTTCATCTCAAGGAGTTTATCTGGCCAGCTGTCCTCCTTGCCATTCTCAGCCTTGAAGTAATCGCTGCATTCGAGCTCTCGCCTGGCCATATCAGCATCCCAGAACTCAGTTCCAGGCTTGAGGTAGTTCCAAATTGTTGTCGGGCTGGTATTGCCTTTGAGGATGCGTAATGCCTTAGTAGACAAGCGCGACTTCTCCAGAAGCAGCTCACGAGGCGAGATCTGAGCAACAAATGTCTCAAACCGGGTGAGCTCGACATCGTCCTCGAACTCCGACAGCCAGAACTGACCAGTGGCAGCGTCGACAAACGCAATACCAAAGGACGGCTTGTCGTCGATCGTCACCTCCTTGATGGCGGCACAATATGTGGCCATATCGTCCTGGAGCATGCTACCCTCAACCAGAGTGCCGGCGGTGAGAATGCATGTGAGCTCACGGCGAATGACCTTGTCGGCCTTCTTGACATTCGAGTCACGCTCACGCATCTCCTTGCCAAGCGACGACTCCATCTGGTCGACACGAGCAACCTTGTACCCCTTGGCCACGAACTGATTGATCCACATGTCGAGTGAGCCCTCGGGAACGCCAACCATGCGCATGTTGACACGGTCAGTGAGCTTCAGGTCAAACAGCTGATGACCAATGGTGGCATCATTCTCATAAAGCTCGTAGAATTTGCCCTTCTTAAAGAAGACGACGGTATCCCAGAGGTTCTTCTTGATCTCCCAATACTGCTTTTCGAAGGGAGAAAATTTTCTCTCGGCTGAAGGAGGGATGTACAGTGTACTCGGGTCATAGTCCGGATGCCCAGGCGGGTTCTTGTTAGCATCCAGGATGTTGGCTAACCATGGGTACCTTTCCTCAGGCTCCTTCATGTGTGGCTTTGGTTTTGGCTTGGGTCCGGATGCCTTCGGAGTGGGCAACGGGGTCCGAGAGTCTGGGTCCCTTGGCTGAATATTATCCGGGTCGTACTTCCACTGCTCGGCAGTAGAAGTCGATGGCGGGATGTCCAACATCTCTTCTTCATCATCCGCTGAAGGAGAGGAGCTTGAGCCTGGAGAGAAAGAGAGATTTGCCTTTTTGCGTGGGCCAGTTGCCTTGGAAGCAGGGCGTTTTCTTTTCTTAGATTTAGAAGGGGCATCTGAGTCGTCTGAGACGACGAAATCAGAAAGGTTGTCTGCAACAAATTGTTAGCCTTCGTTTGTGCGGTCAAGGAGATACGAGGCGGGCTACCATCTTCGTAGTCTTCTTCCGCGTTTTCCTCTGCCACATAGGCATCGTCTTCGTCGTCGTCAGGGACGGCAGTTCGCGAGCGGCGGCCTCTAGATTTCCTAGCCTTCATAGCGGCGAACAGCTCGTCGACGTCGTCGTCAGAAGACTCAGCGTAGTTAACGACTTTTTTGGCCTACTCGCAATCAGCAAACGGGGACACTGTGCACAAGGACGCAAGCTACGAACCTTGCGGGATGGACTGCTTTGTGGTACCGCCGCCGAAGAGGCAGGCCGCATCTGTAGAGTTTCAGTAGGTGTGGTGAGGGGAGGAAACTCGGAAATAGTATCCACCTTTGCAGTGCTAGTTTCACGATTCTCCTGGGAGCTTGTGGGCTCAACAGCATCGCTGCTAGCCACGGGCGTGGTGTTGGTGGGACGCAGCGAGAGCAGGTTGCCCTTGGTAGTTTCTTTGAGGGTTTGGCGAGCAGTGGGGGTTGAGGAGGACTCGTCCCGCTTGGCCGAGGAAGGCTGCTGTGTGAAGGGCGACGAATTGACGCCCTTACTGCTCCCCGGAGCAGGAGTCCTCGTGAAGAAGCCGAGGATGCTCTGCTGCTTGCCTTTACCTGTCGACGGCGCTGTTCCCGTTTTCTTTGCCGCGGACGTTGGTTTCGCCGGCGTACGGGCCGCAGCAGCCGTTTTTTCTCCCATGGTCGTTTCCTGGCAAAAGGCAGTTCTTCATATGAATTGAACGCGACCACAAAGAAAGCTGGCTGAGAGCGGGGATTGATGCTCAAGCAGTTCACTTGGAGCTAATGTTGATGATGGGCGGTGGACCAGTCCACTTTAATTGGAACGCGAAGAAACGCGAGAGCTTCAGCAACCGCGTTTGCGTGTTCGCCCAACCACAGGGCCGGAACCGCGCCCAGGCTGCCCGCCCCGCCTCCACAATCACGACAGGGGTTGTCCCACAAAACAAAAAGCAAAGGGCTGAAGCCTGAGACCCACAATCATCTCTCCAGCCTTGAAGCAAACAAAGGACCGAAACTCAAAATGCGATAGAACGCTCAACAAATGTTCAGTCACATGCTTCATTCGGGATTTTCCATCCTTGACTGCTCTCAGGTTTCTGTCTTGTAAACGTTGCATGCATTACTTACCACCACATTGAGGGATTACGGATGACTTACATGATTCAAAGGCCTGAAGCGGCCCAGTAAGCACCCGGAACAAGAACACCAATGCGACCTCCCCTCGGAGAGAGCACCATCCGACGACACGAAGTTTGCGCCAACATGTATCGAGACAAAGACAACTGACATGTGCAATCTTTGGCAATCAAGTGGTTCGAGGCTCTACGGGTCTTTGTCCCTCGTCGGGTATGCTACAAGCGCCTAGCTGATTGAGGTTGTCTCCGGCGAGAAACCTCATGTCTCTCCAGACTCCTTGAAGCAGGAGTCTGTGACAGCCATCCTTGTCTCCGGGATGTTTTCTTCAGTTGCGGTGACGGTAGGGACCGAATACGGCTCAAAATATGGATCTACTCAATGCCACACCCTGCACGATACGGAGCTATCTGGAGTACAACGATATGACGGCCGTAGCTTGTGGCTGAACGTGATCGAGCTGAATCTTGGATAGGCAAAATTCCCCGAGCAACACATTTCCGCCAAATATCCAAGAAACGTGGTGTAGCCAAGTCGGGAGAAACCGAATGGATATCCTCGTGGACGACAGCGCGGCGGGTAAAATCCCAAGTCGTCGCCGCAGGAATTTAAGCAGCGTACAATGTATCCTGGAAGCTTCGTATGTACAACGGGCCATTTGCACGACGGAGGGTAGGATGCCGGGGCTGATGTGGATGGTTTGCTAAACGAACTCGATGGCAGAGAGATATCAAGGGCAGCCATCCGCCTGCATCTACTGTCAATTACAGACGCGGGCAGGCCGGTACGATATGAATGATTGAATTGTATTTTCCGACCACGTTCTACCTACACTGGCACGATTATGCCGTTGTCGAGAGAGCCACTAAGAACCGACGGCCCCATCACCGTCGGAATCCCGTTGCGCGAAGCCTAGAGTATCAACAGCTGCCGGTTAGAGTTCCGGCAACTGAAAACCACCCCTGCTAGTGACAAGCATACGCTCCACAGCAGCAACCAGGGGCTAAGGTTGCAAGCAGTGGCCAGCATCCAGTGTGCCGACCACCAGCATCACAGCGCGTCAGCAGCCGGCAGTGCTAGCCCACCTATCCCGTGCCCCACCGAGATTCCGCCAAGTCCGTCCCCGCAGCACCACCACACGGCTTACAGCAGTCACGGGCTCGATCCATCGACCGACCCCGTCCTTACAAAAGGTGTACATTACGCCGACGGCAGCCGCCAGACAGTGGTGTGCCCGGCTGCTTAGGTGTGTAATCGCCGAAGCGATGGACCGGCCAGACAGCACCGTTCCCTCCGCCCCGACAACGACTGCGCCGCCGCCGCTGCCGGCTCAGCAGCCGGTACAGCCGGACGGCGGGGCTGCCCAGACCGCCGACACCGTAGTGGTTCGTGCCCCTGGTGATCTGCCCCGCGACCAACATGGAAATCTGGACGGATGCATTGAACGCCCAGTTGCAGGCAGCGGTGACAACGATCATCACTACCACCGCGGCTCTTTTCGCATTTGATCTTGGATCGGCGGCAGACGAGACAGGCAGCGGCTCGGCGGCTGTTTTGGTCGCGGGGCAGATCACCAGGGGCACGAACCACTACGGTGTCGGCGGTCTGG
>JAAFKN010000213.1:0-17387 GCA_011800035.1 Thermochaetoides dissita | reverse complement strand
CACCTTCTCCAGCGCCAACGGCCCCTTCTCCTCCAGCCCCCTAACCAACTTCCTCACGCTCGGATACTCCTCGGCAATTCCGTACGCAATCGGCGCGGTAACCCTCCCAATCTCCTGCAGCATGCGCACATAGATCTCGCACGGGCTGTCCGCCGTCCGGACCTGCCCGCTGTCCATGCAGAAGGAGGCAGCTGAGTCGAGGTAGGCGTCGCGCTGTCGGCGGTAGGGCACGGTGCTGATGTGTTGGGTGAAGATGGCGATCCAGCGGGCGGTGTCGAGCGGGAGGGTGGTGTGGTAAATTTGCAGGCTGGGGCGGTGATGGATTTGGAGGTGCAAGAGGGAGTGGGAGATGACAGTTTCGTCTACGTAGCTTTGGGAGGAAGGGTTTTGTTTGCGGCGGCGGGATTGGGTTGAGGGAGGGGGTTCGGATGAGTTGTTATCGAGGCCGGAGCGGACAGCTGAGACAAACTGTCTATTGCGTGCGGTGCGGTTCTTGCGGAGCCAGAGGTCGAGGCCCTCGATCATGTAGATGAGGGTGTCGCCTGGGAAGGCGGAGCGCATGTGCGCGACGTGAGTGTCGATGCCAGCTGAGTCGAATACGGTTGGGTGGTCGCTATCGCCAAGGACGGTGTCGACATACCTTTGCGCCGCCATAATCACCATCACGAAACCCTCTTTCTCGATCCTCTCTGGGACCGGCTCCCACATCCTTAACTCTTCGTTGTATTTCGCCTTGACTTTCCTCCGCCAGCGCACAACGTTCTCGACGGGGCTGTTCCATGTCGTGCAGAAGACCTCCAGATCGCGCAGTAAGGTTTCGGCTTGCACCCGAACGGTCTCGTCGAGCGATGACGGTAGATCGACAATCATCTCTGGAGTGGATACCTTCTTGTCGGTGCGCGTTTTGTTGAGCTCGGCGAGGGCCTTTTCGCGGGCTTTCTCGCGGGCCTTTTCTTCTTTCGCGCGTTCCTTCTCCTGGCGCTTGCGCTCGCGTTCGGCTTCACGTTCTCTGGCCTTTTCTTCCCTCTCTCTGGCTTTCTCTTCACGCTCCCGGGCCCTCTCCTCGGCAGTCTTTTTGGGCTCGCTGCTGGACTTGGGCTTGAGTTTGGACTGGGAGAGGGGTTTGGAGGAAGAGCTGTAGCTGTATGGGTCGGGCTTGGTGGAGGAAGCGAACGTGGAGAGCGGTCTAGAAGCCAGATCCATGAGGTCGGGGAAGTCACCGTCGCTGTCGTCGTCGATGTCGATATCATCGATGCCATCTACATTGATAGACCTAGACTTCTTTGGAGCTTGATAGTCGTCCGAATCATCATCGATGGTAATGACCTCAGACTGCACCTTGCTAGGCTCGCAGGACGGACTCCCTGGACGAGAGCGAAATGTAGAAGGAGGGGCGGAGCTCGAGATCGGATCCCATGCTGCTGCCGTCGGCTTAGGCAACTCTCGTCGATATGAAGGCCCGGGCATGTCGTCAAACAAGTCAATGTCATCGATATCATCGATCACAATCGGATCTCGCTTTTTAGCCTGTCCCTCCGCCGGCGCGACCTCCTTTTCCTTTCCCTTCCCCTTGTCCTTGGCCAAGGGGACCGAACTCGGAATGATCTCATCGCCATCCAAGAAGCCCAAGTCGTCGTAGCTGAAATTACTAAATTGCGAGTCAGGCCCATTGGACGTCTTCCATCCGCTAACCAGAACTGAATTCTTTCCCCAGTCGACTTCCTTTAACTTCTCCTCCCTCTGACTTCGAGGTGGAGAAAGTGATGAATCCCTCGATTCTGGCGCAGGCGGGGAGCTCGGGCTCAGGGGGCTGTCTGGCTCGATAGGACTGAGGCGGCGTCTCTTGCGAGCAGGCTCCTCGGCCGCGGTGCGCAGGGGGGCTGTGAAGCTTGATTGGGGGATGGTAGTCTCATCCCATTCAAAGAAGTCATCATAGTCGACGCCTGCCGATCGGCTGCTGGTGTTGCGCGTGGGCGATGCGGATCGTGAAGGTTGCGGTACTGTTGGGCGAAGCGGCGGCCTTGGTCTTGATTCAGACTCGGAGTCAGAAAGGAGGGAGATCACTTCAGGCATTGTGACTGTGACTGTGACTGTCAATCTGTAATCCATATCGGCAGGAGAGTTTCCTTCTCGGTGCCGTTTATCCCGAGAAACGAGTCGGAATGGCGTCGTCAATTGTCATCGACGGCCTTAGTCTCGACTCTTTCGAGTCAATTGATGATGGTGGCACAGATCGCTTTCCGCCCCACAAGCCGAACGCAACAGGCAGGCAGTCTCAGAGGAGCCAGCTGCCTCTGCACAGTAGTCAGGGTGCTGGGGATCGCTATATCGTATACCACGGTAAGCGCGAACAGACGCGACGCCCCAGCGCGACTGCTTCGCCTATTCACGTGATTCATCCGATTGGGGCCCACATCCGTGGCCAACCCAGGGCGTCATGTGGAAAAGTGGGGCTAAGACCGTTGCTTTTCACCCAATTATCGATTGTTCCCAGCCGGATCGCCAACTGCGCCGGCTCTTCAACATTCCAGCAAGGACTCCAGCGTTCTGCCTAGCTGACCAGCCGCGTAATACACCCCCGAAGGGCGGATCAAGCGTCAATCTGCACTGCATGTTTCAAACCTTCCCCAATCGACACGTGGGCTCCCAGGCCTCTTCCGCTTTCTCACTCGCTGGCCTGGTCCTGAAAATCATGAGCGATCAACGCTGGATGGCTTCCTTCGTCTCTCATCTGCCTGTCTGGGTCAGAGAGGGACTGAGAAAGACAAGAATGATCCTGCTGATGTGTCTTGGCGCTTTTGCCCAGCCGCTGCTAGCGACGCCGGCGTTGCGCACGGTCGGGCGGGTTGCTGCTGTAGGGCGGGCCGTCATCCCCCTTTGGGAAGTCTGGAGTGCGGAGGAGCAGCAGCAGATAACTTCTTCGAGAAGCTGGATGAGGAGAATCGTAAATGACTGACTGACTGGCAAAGTGGACAAACCGACAAACCAACAGCACATCTACTGCGTATTATGTCTTGTGTGTATACTCAAGAGCTCTGTGGCTGTTTGTCAAGCCGCTGCAGAACGGTACATACCTAGGTATGCCGCTTTTCGAAGCTGCTGCCAGCTGGTGGTGATGGGGACCGGGACAGCTTTGCTGCCGTGGACGCTGAGAATCCGGATGGACTCCGTCCTCCGAAGATGCCCCGCATGGAGGAGGTCATGGCGCAAGCTCATCGAAGCCGTTTGCCAATGAACGAGGGCCCAGACCGAGACTCTCTGCTTGCTTGCCGTGTTCGATCCTGTGACCGTGAATCCTGCACATCATGCTACTACGTGGGAATACAGATTCTACTGCTACGAAACATCTACATACATCCAGACTCGGCCCTGGTCTTAACGGCCGGCCAGGGCACCACGGGCCGGGGAGGTGGAACTGTCTTACACCCGGGCTCTCCGCGATCCAGCGTGGGGCACTCGTTGCTGCAGCGTCCGAGACTAAGTATAATGACGTGGGGACACTGCCAGCAGAAGGGCGCCTCGTCGATTGGCCTTGCCATCGTCAGCGGCCTCCATCACGGTGCTGGCCGCGCATATCGCACTGATAGCGTACCAGAGTTTGGAGATTGAAGGAAACTCGCAGGCTCCGCTGATTCAAACGCTTGCTGGCTCTCTTCAGCTGGAACGTTGCGTTCAGCCGTTGCGGCCTCCGATTAACCTTAACCTCAATGGTCAGGTCGCGGTTCGGTGCAGCGTCGTCATGCTCAGGGCGTGATACACAGCTGGTGGTTTGGCTGCCATTGCACGTTATTATGCGTCAACTTGGGCCGTCACAACATGGAACACAGCGTAGCACTCGGCCAAGAATTTGATGTCTATTCGGTCAACATCTTCATGGGTATGGGCGCATTGGCATGCCTCGATGCGGGGGAGGGGAACTCGGAAGGCCGCTCAGATATCTTCTTCGATGGGCGGCAAGATGGGATGAGATGCGTAAATATGCCAGATGGGATGGAAGGGACGGACGTATCCGTAGTGTTGGAGATGTGGACGAAAAACGCGCTCACAGATCTTCAGATGAAAATTCCCGAAACTGTGCCTCAGATCTACTCCAGACGGCCGATCAGACTACCAGATTTTTTTTCTTCGCAAGACCAATCGGCTGGCCCCCGGCGCCCAAGCTCAGAAAACCTCTGAAAGCGGCAGCTGCCCAGTTGCACAAGAGGGAAGCACAGGCGCATGGGCCGGGCGCCTAACCGCATCTGGACACACACATCTGCATCGGGAGAGGGGGACGATGGGACGATGGGGGAATGGCTAGCGCTCGGGCCAATATGTGGCCAGAAGCCTTCTCGTTTGCTGTACAGGATGGTGTTCTGTGGGTGTTGCTGCATGGAAGTTGCGTCCATTGCCCTTATTGCCCTGCAAACCCTGCAATTGTGATGGCTTCCTTCTTGGCATCAGATCTCCTTTTCAGCTGCATTTCTTTTTTTCTTTTTTTTTCTTTTTCCTTTTTTTTCTCGTTTCCTGGCAACATGCAGCTTATCTGCGGCCTGAGCTTCTGGCCGTGGGAGACGTGGGCCTGTTTCAATTCAGCTGCTCGATCCTGGATGGCAGCGAGGGGGCAAATCCATCAAATCTATGAACATCGATCGATGAAGCAAACATCCTCAGGCCATCCAGACGAGGGCCCTGCCATCCAGCACAGGGCCATCCAGTCCATCCAGGGCATCCAAATTCCTCCTCAGTGATTGCAGTCCCCATCCATCCACAGCGTCAGTGTTGCTTCTTCGACTCGCTAGCTTTGGTTGCACTGCAGCCGATTCACTGCGCCGACCTCAGAATTACCTCAGAATCCCATCGACTCACGTATGGCGTACCTGTAGCGGTGCTACCAGTCAATTGCACTACCTACCTGATAAGGCTTTTTTCCAGGCTCTCAGTCAAACATTCTACTTGTAGTCCGCCTGCATATTATGGCAGGCCAAAGAAAAATCAGGAGCAGCCAGTCCCGACAGCATGGTTGCGTCTCCGGAAAGTTGACGAAGGATCGAACTGCCCGTTAGGTGCAGGTAACTCCAAGGTTGGTTGCATCGTGTGCCTGGCACCAAACCCACAGCGCAGCACCCACCTCACCGAGAGCCCACCGCACCCACTGTTCAGGGACTAGTGGACTCCCCGTAGCGGCCCCTGGGCTCCGGCACCCACTCTTCCCCCCAATCACGCCCCAATCAGCATCGCAAGCCATCGCAAGCGTCAAATCACAACTCTCGCTGCTCCGGGCTGCCGGGCTGCTTGGCTGCTTGGTCTCTTCGCCCATCGCCCAAGAACGTCCAGGGACACGTTTGTCATCGGACAGACCCTTGTCGGCAAAGTCTCTAGCTCGACCAAATAAACAAGGGGCAGCTCCCCAGACCAGCCCCCCGAAAGGAAAGCGACCGACCAATTTCCACTGCACCCTGACCGACCGACCATCGCCAATCTCCAGAAGCACGAGCACTGCACGTCTGCAACATCTGCAACTGCAGCTGCCGACTGCCCATCGCATCGCCATCGCCATCGCCCCAGATCGATCGGTCATCGTCACCTGCTGTTGCTGCGTGGACGGCAGGCCGGTTCAAGGCATATGACGGCGATCGCAGAGACGTGAGACCGGCGGGGTGAGATCCAGAAAACAGTACAAATACGGAGACAAGCAAGACTTTCGCCCGGAATTCCGTATACTGTGCTGGCATACAATTAACTCCTAGCGTACATCGTTCATCACCGACACACATCCAATCGCTCCAAAGCGCAAATCGCATCGAAGGTTCGACGTCGGAAAACCGTACGGGTTAGGAAAAATAGGGGAGAACGAACGCACGATTTCTCGCAGCGTGAGGTAGCAGTCAGTTCTTGTTGGTTCGTGGTTCGTGCTTCGCGCCCACACTCGCTCGCTCGCTCGGCTGCTCTCGGTTCATGCCGCCTGATCAGCCCAGCATCGCGCCCAGCATCCAACATCCAAACTGCCATACGGTCCATACCAGCATACCGGCATCCCGGCATCCCAGCTGCCCTCCTCTCTACCACGATCAGCCTTGTTGCTGCCTGCTTTTGTTCGTTCGCCGTGTTGTGTGTGTGTGTGTGTGTGCATCAACGCATTGCCGCAAAGACGGGTTGCTGCGCTGCCACCGGGAAAATACCCTCCCAGCACGCTGGCACACTGCATACGAGACAGGTTGACAGACTTGAGACGAGGCGCCGACAATCACAAGCCGCAGGCCGCAAACGAGACAAAGCCCGACGCCCCATACGCTCTGAATCTCCGATAACAAGGCCCACAGCGCCCACTTCCCTAAGCCGCCATCATCATGGCGAGCTCACCGCCAGCTTCTCCAGGGAGTAGTCTGCCCACACGCCCACTGAGTGCTATGGTCCGTCCAGCTCCAGCTCCAGCTCAAGCTCCAGCTCAAGCTCCCGCTTCCGCTCCACGAAGCAGCAGCCGTATGAGCCTGGGCAGCAGAACCGGCGGGAGCAAGGCATCCGACGAGGACTCTCGCACCGCCGTCAAAGTTGGTGAGTACTTGCTGATGATTTCTCGGCACTCCTCCTCCGTGTCACCTGTTCCAGTCTCGGACAGCCGCATACCTTGCCTGCATCGTGACTTTGGCTTGATTTGATTTCTAACACGCCTGGCATCGCATAGCTATCCGCGTCCGGCCGCCGCTCAAGCCGACCGACCCAGGCTATGATCTTATTCCTCAGCGCTTCCAACGACCTGTTGTTCAGGTCCATTCAAACACCAGCCTGTCTATCGAGTCGCCCCAGGGCCGCAAGCTCTTTGTCTTTGACCGTGTCTTTGGGCCCGAGGTCGACCAGGCTGGGATATGGGAGTATCTCGAAGACGCCATCAACGCCTTCACCGAGGGCTACAATGTATCCATCCTTGCCTATGGCCAGTCTGGCGCTGGCAAGTCTTATACTATGGGCACCGCGGGGCCCGCTGAACAGGAGAACCCCGACTCCATGGGTAAGTGAGACCTCCTTGGGAAAGAGCTGAGAAATGCGGTTCTAACTAGGCATTAGGCGTGATCCCGCGTGCTGCGCATGTTCTGTTTGAGAAACTATGGGGCCCCAAAGAGAGGAATCCCAACAGGAATTCCATGTCGGGGTTGCGTGCGCCGACCCGGTATTCTACGCCGCCCGGCACACTCAACCGCGAAAGGAACTGGACCCTGCGCGCCTCGTATGTCGAGATCTACAATGAGCAGCTGCGGGACCTGCTGGTTCCTGAGCATATCCCGATGCACGAGCGCGAGCAGGTCGGCATCCGCCAGGATACCAAGGGCAATATCATCTTGACTGGCCTGCGTCAGGTCGAGGTTAACTCGGTCGAGGAACTGATGGCCGTGCTGGCCCAGGGCTCGACCTTGCGCCAGACTGATGCGACTGCAGTCAACGCCCGCTCCTCGCGTTCGCATGCCGTCTTTAGTTTGAACCTTTTGCAGAAGAAGAATCGACTCCAGTCGGCCGAGGGCCAGGAGAAGCGGCATTCTATGCCACTCGAGGTCCTGACTGGCGGGGATATGACGGTCACTACTGACAGCAAGATGCACTTTGTCGATCTGGCCGGCAGCGAGCGTCTCAAGAACACTGGTGCCCAGGGTGAGCGCGCCAAGGAGGGTATCTCCATCAACGGCGGCCTGGCTGCCCTGGGCAAGGTCATCTCACAGTTGTCATCAAGGCAGCCTGGTGCCCACGTATCATACCGTGATTCCAAGCTCACACGCCTGCTGCAGGATTCGCTGGGTGGCAACGCTATCACGTACATGATCGCATGCGTGACCCCGGTTGAATTCCATTTGAGCGAGACGCTCAACACGGTTCAATATGCACAGCGCGCCCGTGCCATCCAGAGCAAACCCCGCATCCAGCAAGTGGATGAGGGTGGTGACAAGCAAGCTATAATCGACCGGCTCAAGGCTGAGGTAGCATTCCTGCGGGAACAGATCCGGAGCGCGGAGCGCAAGGGCGGGACCATGGCCCCAGGCGAGAGGTCTGAGCGCGAGATCGAGCTACAAAACCGCCTGCTCGACGCCGAGGAAAATTACCGTGCCCTCAGCACCCGCCATGCGAAGCTAATCGCCGAGATGGCTAAGGCCCGCGAAGCTGAGGTCGCCGAGCGCGAGCTTGCTGAGAGCGCCGAGACTGCCGACGAGCGCATCCACCGCTCCAACAGCTTCGCCCAGGCTGTTGAGCAGGTCGTCCTCGAGTATGAGAAGACCATCCAGGCGCTGGAGCACTCCCTTGCCAGCACCCGTGCTACTCTTGCTATCACCGAGGGTAACCTACTGGAGAAGGAGACGCGCTGTGCCTATACTGAGACGATCAACAGCCAGCTGCAGGCCCGCCTGCAGAAGCTTATGGACCGCGAGGCCAGTACCGAGCACTACCTGCACGACCTCGAGACCAAGCTCGACGGTTACACCGATATTGACGAGCGCAATGCTGCCATCATTGCCGAGCTTCGTAAGGAGGTTGCCCGCGCCCGTGAGGCCGAGGCCAACTGCGAGGACTACATCTCGACCCTTGAAGAACGTCTGGCTGAGGCCGACCAGGACGCCGAGCTGATGCAGCGTGAGATTGACCGCCTTGAGCAGATCGTCGAGCGCCAGCGTAGCCTTGGCAAACTCGACTCCTTGTTGTACGAACTCGACAACATTCAGCAACAGGATGGTGTCGAGGACTCAGCTGCTCCCGGCCTGAGCAACGGCGCCGGCCATCGTCGCACTGCCAGCCGAAGCATCGAGCACCACTCGCGCAGCCAGAGTCACGTCAGCCGCCACAGCCAGCTCGAAGATACCATCCCGGAGAGCGAGCAGGAAGACATGGAGGATGGAGCTGTCGCGCGGCCGCCGCCTGCGACGACTATCCGTGGCCATGGCCGGAAGAAGGCTGCCTCGATCGGGTCTCGTACTGGTCACTCCGTCGACTACTCAGCCAACGCCGCCCAGAACAAGTTCATGGCTGACAAGCTCGAGTCCGTCACCCAGGAGCTGCTTGACCTGCGTACCGAGCACGAGAACACACTCAACGAAATGGACCTGCTGCAGGCTAAGTACGAGGAGGCCCTGCGTGCGCTTGCTGAGCTGCAGGATGTTGTTGACGAGACTCGTCATCCTGCCCCGCGCCCGAGAGACTCGATCCTGTCGGTTGCTGAAAACATTCGCCCGCCGTCGTTCCTGTCGGATTCCAGGACGCACGAGACCCGCGAGGGTGCCCAGCCCTCGTCGAGGTCTCTGTCGTCGGAGCTCTCCTCGGCCATGGAGACCCCCGCTACGCCGGTCGAGACGTCGGCTTCGGATGCCGAGACTGCTGTCGTGCCGCCCAAGTCCTCGCCGCCACTGCCAATGAATGAGGCTACGCAGGCTGAGATCCTGGCTACCGAGCTCGAGCGTCTCAAGGCCATCGCTGCTGAGCGTGAGGCAGCCGAGAAGGAGCTTGCTGAGCGCTATGCGCAGCTCGAG
The DNA here is from genome assembly GCA_011800035.1 of Thermochaetoides dissita. NCBI lineage: Eukaryota > Fungi > Ascomycota > Sordariomycetes > Sordariales > Chaetomiaceae > Thermochaetoides > Thermochaetoides dissita. Next base: position 7,902 of record JAAFKN010000213.1, on the reverse strand, counting down.
GCGCAGCATCAGCAGACTCTGGATATGGTCGAAGAGCTCAAGACTGAGGTTGCCAAGGCCCAGGCCCAGGCAGCAGCCGCTAGCAGTGGCCCGACTTCTCCCTCCCCTGTCATCCGCCGCAAGTCGAGCCAGAATATCATTGGCATTGACCGTGCACACCGCTCCTTTGCCTCACTGCGCAACATTGCCGCCGAAAACTTCGAGAACCAGCCCGAAGTCATGCAGAACTTCGAGCTCAATCTTAACGCGGCCATGCACGAGCTGCACTCCAAGGCTGAGCGCATCCAGGAGCTTGAGGCCGACGTCGCGACGGCGAAGAGAGAGATGGAGACCAAGATGACCATCATTTCGGGCCTGACGCGCGAGCGGTCTAGCCTCAACCTGGACCATGCCATGGTCTCGGGTCTGAGGGAACAGCTCGAGAAAAGCGAGGAGAAGATCCGTGAGCTGCAGGAGAGTCATGCCAAGAGGGAGAAGGAGCTTGAGGAGAAGGTGGCCGAGTTGAATGAGAGCTTGAGGTTGATGAAGGAGGCCGCGGAAAAGCAGGAGAGTGAGGCGAAGAAGGCTGCTGAGGAGGCAGAGAAGAAGGTTGAGCAGTTGAAAGGTGAGCTGGAAAAGGTCAAGGAGGAGGCTGCTGCTTCCAGGGAGGTCGCGAAGGAGGATGTTGCCAAGGAGCCTGTGGCTGAGGAGGCTCCTGAGGAGGCTCCTGAGAAGAAGGCCGTGGATGAATTTTCCAAGGAGGAGGTCGTTACCAAGGGCAATGCTGCCGCTGTGGCAGCTGAAGTTGCCTCTCTGCGCGAGTCGCTCAAGAAGGCTGAGGAGTCTGAGGCCAGCGCTAAGGCTGCTGCCGCTGACTCGGCCGCTCAGGTTGAGAAGCGCGAGCAGCGTATTGCTGAGCTCGAGGCCGAGCTTGCCCAGTGGGAGGAGCGCCATATCGCGGCGCTGCAGAGCGCTACTGAAGCCGAAGGCCGGCTTAAGCATACAATCAGCGACCTTGAGGCCAAGATTGTGTCCATCTCGGCGCAGCTGGCCGAGGCTGAGAGCAACCAGAAGGCTGTCGAACAGACGCCCCAGGTGGATCCCGAGGAGTTGGTCCAGAAGGCACTCCAGGAAGCCGAGGAGAAGCACAAGAAGCTGGTCGAGTTCCTGCGCAACGAGATTGATGAGTACAAGGAGCTCATCAACACCAACCAGGGCAAGGTCGCCGAGGCCGAGGCCCAGCACGCTGCCACCAAAAAGCTGCTCGAGATTGCGGCCGCCGACCGTGATGCCGCCACGAGCGAGGCCCAGGCCAGCAAGGAGCTGGTGGCCAAGCTCGAAGCACAGGTTGCTGACTACGAGCAGACCATCAAGGCCCACCAGGAGAGCTTGCGTGAGTTGCAGAGCAAGCATGAGCAGGAGATCGAGCAGATCATGGCTACCTCGAAGCAGGAGCATGAGGCTGAGATTGCCAAGATCAAGACTGAGCATGCCAACCGCGTGCGCCAGCTTGAGAGCGATCTGACCGAGGCGCGGGAGGACCTGATGAAGGTGGCCACCCAGGTCGCCTGGGCCATGGGCCTCGAGGTCAGTGTCGAGAAGCTGTCGGAGCGCATTGAGGAGTTGGCTGCCGACCAGCGGGCGCTGGTGGCTGAACAGGAGAAGAGGGCCGAGCTAGAACAGCAGTTTATTGAGCTCAGCAATATCAACGATACCATCCTGCGCGATCTGGAGACCGTGAGGATGAGTCTGGCCGAAATCATTGAGAGCGACAGCACGGGCAAGCCGACGCGGGCGAAGAGCCCGTACCAGCTCGTTGACCAGGTGGCCATGGTCAAGCAGCGGGTCGCCGAGCTCGAAGCCAAGAACGAGAAGAACTCGCGCGTGGTCGAGGAGCTTGAGCAGCAGCTGCAGAATAACTTTGACCAAAATAACCGGCTGTCAACTCTGCAGATGGAAAAGAATGCTCAGTTGCAGGAGGCTACTGCAGCCAAGCAGCGCCTGGAGAGGGAGCTGGAAGCTATCAGGGAGGACTACAACGCCCTACAGGTGAGCTTTGAACCTTCTCTAAGTCAATCATCACAGACGCTAACGGCAAACCAGGCCAAATACGAGTCCCTTCTCACCGGTCGTGCCGACTCCCCCAACAAGGTTCGCAAGTCCTCGTCGGTCACCTCGTTGCCGTCCCCGCCGCCAGCTATCCCGCTGCCGCCGCTCCCCAACGGCGCGACGACCTCCGGCCCAGGTACCACCTCACCCACGCCACGCCCACCCAGCAAAGACATCGGCCCGCCCTCCTCAGCCGCGACCCTCGCCTCCCAGATCCAGGAAGACCAAGAAGCCCGCATCCGCCTCATCGAGAAACACCTCAAGGCCGAGAAGCAGCTCACAGCGACCCTCGAAGAAGCCCTCACCGACCTCGAGCGGCAGCAGGCCACTCTCCGGCAGGAAACCGACATGTGGAAGCGGCGCGCCGAGGCGCTCGAGACGGAGTGCAAGGAGCTGCGCGAGAAAGCGACGCAGTGGGAGCGCCAGCAGGAGAACAGCCGCTGGAGCATGCAGCAGGTCGAGGAGGAGCGGCGCAAGCGACGCGATGCCGAGATAGCCCGGCAGCATCTGGAGGAGAGGATGCAAGCGATTGGCAAGAAGAAGAAGAAGGGGAGCTTGAACTGCTTTTAGGAGGGCGGTTCTTCGAAGAAGGGTTTACGCAGTGGAAGAGTGGGGTTGGCGGTTTTGGGGATCGTTTTGGTGTGGGGTTTGGCTTTGGTGGGTTTGGTTGCCTGGTGGGTTTGGAGTCAAGCCTCCTCCTTTCGGTCGTTCCCTCCTCCTTGGTTTGATGGTTTGGTGAGATTCGCGGAAAGGGGACAAGACCAAGATAATGGAGAAGAAGACCGACAAAGGCTGGTAAAGGAAGTAGAAGGATCGGTTGCTGGGTGGTTGTCGTGGTTCAAGCAGTTTTCTCGGGGTTTTCGTTTTCCTGCTCTTCTCTCGGTGGTGGTGAACAAAGCGTGCACATGCACTTGACGTTGAGCGATGCGATGGACTGATGGATGGACGAAATGAAAGGATGATTGGAATTGATTGATGGGGAATGTAAGGATGGACGGGCTGTCTGGTTTTGTTTTGATAATTTTTGTCTTTTTGATTCCCCCTATTGTTTTTTGACGAGATATCTTGGAAGCATTTTTGATTCCCCATTCTATCTGGTTTTTTATTTGTAAAGTTAATTTTCAATATCCTTGATGTTTTGCACCTTGGAGATCTCTTTATATATTATTCTTTCCCTCCTTTTATATCCCTATCTACCTGCCTTGCCGCTAGCTCCCTAGCTGGCGGCACCCTAATATCCTTCACACCCAGCATTGAGATCCAAAACACACCCGCGGCGAAGAAAAACAAGAGGATGATCACCTGCCTAGCTAGCTAGTTGACTGAAATTATACCCCTGTGTATAAGTACGTACCTACCTACTAGGCTTGTATGAATGTATGTATTCATGTGCATGCATCTGTGGAAAGATCAATCAGGTTTGGTTATTGTTTTCTGAATATCTTGGCTGAGAGTTATCTATGACAGGGCATCATCCTTTCTTCAACACCAGTCTGTCGCTCAGTTGAGTTCAAGGCTCCTTTCTCCAAGGTGTCGTCTCCTTGAGTCTTCGAAGAGCAGGTAAATGCCAGGTTGTCAATCATTCCAAGTGTATCCTTAAACATCACCTTACACGTGACCATTTTTTGGGCGTCAATTGTGCTTCACTTCCCCAGAATGCCTGGAATCCCGGAAAATCCATTTATCCATCCATCCCACAATCCGGGGTTCAATGGTTAACCAACGATCAACGTCCCTCCATCGGTCTGGGGTCTGGAGATGGGTAACGAACGGTGGACGCCCGGCTTTCTGACGTGCAACGATAACCGTCTCTTCGGTCCTGCGGCAGCCGACACGATGGGCGGGCACCGCCGATCACATTCATCTGTTCTCTTCAATCTATTATCAGTTTCAACCAAATTGTTCGAACAAGCAAAACTTTTAGAGAGTAATTCCCGAACCACGCCCTTTCTTTTCAGTGGAGCGTTGAAGATTGCGATGGAGAGACCCCACATTTTATCATGGCTGCAGCCTTGGAGCTGCTTGGAGAAACAGAATGGGGTCAATCCTCGGGGGAATCCACCAAGTTGGAGAGAAGGATGTCTTGGCCCGACCGAGGACCGAGCGAAGAGCCCAGGGATCGTCTGAACGGCGTGGGGAGGCCATATCACGGTTCTTGGATGGCTCCGATGTGAGCCCGGTGTCCATCTGCTTTGGCCGGCTATCATGATTGACCGGAGCTTGAAGGACGTTGGTAATCCGTAGTTCCGTACTGTAAGTACGGTGCCTTATTCAGGCAATATACCCAAAAATGCGAGGGCGATGTCGTGTGGAGACATTCGGCCGTGGAGGGGTTCGGTCTCCGCGGGCAGGGGAGTCATCCATCATCGCCAAGCATCTCGAGAGCCAGTTGATAAAAGTTGGAGCACGTGCTTGGAGTTTGTGTGACCGAGTAGACTAAACTTGGTGGGATGGACGTCACGCCTCGCTCCAGAAGGTTAGAGGATGCCTACACCGACGGTCTCACCTTTTGATCGCCGAAGCCAGCGGGTTTCACCGTCACGGTGACCGCCCACGCCGCTCACTGCCTGATCTGCCCTGGCCTGGTTTGCTTGGGTCTGGCTCATCAGTGCGAGGCATTAGTGTCACCCTCATCCCCACCTCTTCCATGGCAGGGCATTGCCCACATCTCATCACAATCTCGTCATGCTTCGTTCCCCCTAGTCATTCCCCGCGGGCAGTGGTGCAACAAAGGCGGCCAAGACTAGCTCTCTTGAAAAGAAGCTCAACAATACCAAAACTGGGTTGGGACATGAGTGGAAGGGAGGAGGACATGGCTGCCATGCTTTCCATGCCGTCTGGTTGCAGCATCGACCCTTCCGTTCTGTGGGGGAGGACGCCTGGGGAGCCCGCCAATCGCGGGGAGTCGCGGGGGGAAACCTGGTCTCATTCTCTCAGTGGCTGCTTGTCATCGGGCGCCTTCCTTTTCCAGCGGCGGTGGGTGCACCTGGGATTGGTATGGCCATCGATGACTGGCAGATAGCATGTGGATGGTGGTGGCTTCCCATCCAGCCCAGCCCATGGGGAAGGTGGATTTTTAAGGGAGTTGGCGTCATGGCAGGTGCCCCTCCATCGCGCTTCTGCTCACGGGGGCGGAATCCTGGACGGGAGTGAGGAGGGGAGTTTTCCCGAGGGAAGGTCAAGAGCTTAAAAAACACTTCTGTCGTGCCGAGAAGCATTCACATATTCGATGAGTCAACGGGAACGGCGGGATTGGTGACAGCTAAACTAAACAAGATGGAAGAATATGGAGGCCCCGCGTTTTCGATCGTCAACTGTCAAGCCGAGCTCCGTTGGGAACTCCGCGCCCCGCGTCGCGAAGGAATAGACACGGAATCTTTGGCCGTGAGTGAGTGAGCATTGAGGTGTGCTGTGCCCTTGTCTCACAGCCATCCTCGGGGGGCTCGGAATTTTCCACGCATCAAGCATGGCCTTCGTTTTCGTGCTCCCGTTTGCTCTCTGATGGCTCTTCCCCCCAGACCCCACAATCCAAAGACCAAGAGCCGGACCACGACATGGATCTAGCGCTCTGTGCAAGGGCTCGGGGTAACTTGAGCCATTGGATCCCTAGGTAGGTATCCTGCAACAGCACAGAGTAGCGCAGCCCACGGAGCACGTCTGGCCCGGCCGGCGTTTTGTTGAGGCTCGTCTCGACTGACAGGAAAGATCCCGGTCTCCATGATCCGAGGAGTGACAGGGTTACCCGGGATTGGCCGCACTGGTACCCGGCTGCGATACGTTGCGGCCTGTAATGATACTTACAGGTATGGATGGCGTTGTGTTGGGGAAGACGAGAAGCCCGCTGGCTGCAGCATTCCCATCTGTTGGGAACTGGGGATGGCATCAATCCAACTCATCATGCAAGAATATATTATGGGTAAGACGCTGCTGGTGCGCAAAATTGTCTGCTAAACAGTGAGCCAAAACACCCGGCCGGCACAGCGAGGACCCTGCAGAAGCCAAGCACGACTCAGGGCTGCAGAAGAGCCAGCGGCTCAGCGGTCTTGCCCCGAAGAGTACCCTCTGGGCAACCCCACCAGACACGACGGGCCCGGGCTTCCCGCCCCGCGCTTGGCCACGCCGGGGAGAAACGGGGCGATCAAGTCGAACGCTTGTCAAGAGGGAAGGGGACTAGGCCAGGCCCAAGGCCACTGGAAGAGTGGGTGCTCGGGAGCTCGCTGTGATGGCGCTGAGCCAGTGAAGTGGAATGGGGAGAACGGGAAATTGGGGCTCAAACAACCCCGGCTAAGCACGGCAAGGGCGGGTGTAAGGGATGTTTGGTGCTTTCGCAGAGGACTGAGGTGAAGAGCAGCAACACCAAGAACCATCGCAACTCGATTTTGGTAGCCTGGACAGCCGCCGTGCCGTCACATCAGGTCCCAGGAACCGGGTAGCCTCCCTGAAATGACAGTACCTACAGGCTACAGGCGGCAGACTTGGCTGGCACCCCACGCCGACCGGCAGAGCTGTAGCGTGCTGTCGTCGGCCAACAGAACCGGAGATCGGATCCCAGGGCATTGGGACGGATTAGAGATGGTCGAGGCACGGCTAATGGCAACGCGGGCATGGGCGACGCCATGGGTGTTTGTCGGACGGAGGGAAAGCTCACACGTGCCGGCCGGGCGGCCCAGTCGTAGGCGGCGGCCCTACCCAGTAGTGCTGGGCGCTACGGTAATTATCCCTGCTAGCTGCTACTCCATCGCCAGCGTCACCGCTGCCAGTCTTGTCAGTGCTGTGCTGTACGCACCTACCTGTCTTGTGTAAAGTGTAACATGGAGCATGGTGTATCACTGTACCGTTACCGGCGCGCAATGGAGCACAGAGAGGGCGGGAGTCCACCAGGCTATGGAACACCGAGCTGCGTAGCCATTGCTGCGTCCGTCACCCATGCAGGTTCTGCAGGCCGCTGGCCCAAAAGACCCAATTTGGCGGGTATGCTTCTGGTTCGTGTCGACGCCGGCCATCACACTCCTCACACTCCTCACACACACGCTCACACGCCCTCCGCATCCTCCGTGTCCGTCTCCGCCTCCGCTTCCGCCGGCTGCTGCTGGTTCTGGCTCCTACAAAAGCCGCGCTCCCGCCCCGTCGCTCCTCTGGTGCTGACCTTCCCGCTCTCTTCTCTTGCCACTTCTCTTCTTGTTTCCAGCTTTTTCTATGCATCTCGCTGGTCCTCGTCCTTGACATCGTCTGCTCCTCTCCCTTCCCTTTCTCCCTCCTCGACCTGTGCCCGTCGCATTTCGCGTCGTCGCTGCTGTTGCTGTCGCGGCCGCTTCTCGACTTTCCCCGGCAATCCCACGCTCTTCTGCGCTAATACGCTCGCCGGTTCCTCGCGATCGCTGCCCCGCCATCGCGCCCCCCCCTCTCTCTCACACACACAGCAGCCCTGCCACATCCGCACGCTTCAGACCCTCTCTACCACCTCCAAAATGAGCCAAGGATCTCCCAAGGCGCCCGTTGTGGCCGAGGCCCACGAGGTTGACACATACCGTAAGTTTTACCCCGTCAATACAGCGTGCAATGGATTGCCCCGAGGCGAATGCGAGTTCGCGGGGCGGGGCCTGGTCCCGAATCGCGAATGTAACACAGCGGCTGACCCACGGTTTCTGGATTCTAGACCCCCCTAAGAAGATGTTTGCGAGTACGTTGTGCGCACTGGACACAGTCCAACCAGCCCGTCTCAGGCTGCCATAAACCATGAAAATATGAAAATGCACAGGAGAACAGGCAGATGCTAATATTGGGCGCGCGCAGAGCACCCGAGCAAGCCGCATC
>JAAFKN010000212.1:0-17453 GCA_011800035.1 Thermochaetoides dissita | reverse complement strand
TGGGGTGATTCTTGGCCCGGACCAAGGCGGTCTGGGGCCGGACTGCGAACCAGCGGCGGAAGGCTTGGGCGGCAAGATAAGCTGCTATTTCTTCAACATTCAAGATGGAGCGGAATTGAATTGAATTGAATTGAATTGAAGCCCCACGTTCCTACTGCGCTAGAACGGAAACCAGTACCGCCATTCCTTGGAAGCGGTAACTGGCGATGAAAAATACCCAGAGGTACAATCAGTGTGTGCAAGTAAAAAAAGCGAGCTCTGGCAAAAGTTCTGGCACGGTAGGAAGGGGATGTGAAGTGACCTGAGAACGAGGAATGAGGATTGCTGTTATCCAAGCGTTTCACTGATTCGTTTACGGACGACGGTACCAAGAACTTAGTAACATCGTTGAGCACAAAGTCATCCAGTTTCACTTCAAGTCAAACCAAGTAATGACGATTTAGATATTTCCCAAACGTCGCTTCGGCATTTTCGCCAGGGAGAAATTGTGCCCTCTCCAGAGGATACTTTAGTGGGATTATCAACGGGAGGACGGCGTTCGCGGTCTTATAGATCCACAGCAAGCTCGGGAAGGTTAGAACAACGATTCAACGAGATTACTGAGGAGATCAGAAGGCGGCAGATCGAACTAACCCTCCAAAAAAAATCTCGAAAGCATGGTTCGAAGAAAACGGAAATGATCCTTCTGGTCGTTGAAAACCACCGCAGAAGATTGACGGTTAGTAGTGAGTAGTTTCAGAACTCGCCGGTAAGGCATATGGATCTCCCTTCGGCAGTTTTGAGGAGAGTATTAATGACGGTGCTTACTATTGGCAGTAAAACATGGGTAGAATACAATCAATTGATCGTCTATTCTGGTTTACCTTCCGCATCTTGACGCTTGCCTAATCATGCTCCGTTATACCTTGCGATGCATTAAGTCCTCACCACTAGCTTCTAAGCTGAAGAAATTGTTGATGTGTCTTCGCTGTAAGCGCTACTTTATTACATTTTTTCCTACAGTCAGTTATAAGGTAAAACGGACTAAGTTTAATCAATGCTTTTTGTATGAGGTGTCGCTTGTTCAAGTAAGATTGTTGTGGAGACACGCCAGTCTCGCCGTGACCTTGGAATTTTACTTGCGGTCTTCGTTTTCCGACGGAGCTACGACAACGCAAGGGTTTGAAGGTCGCATTTCTGTACAAGCGGAAGCCACAGCAAGGCCCTTGTTATTTTTATAAATACTTGAAGCTCATCCAACAATTCCCAGACTACTATTCAAGGCAATACTAGAATTGACGGATTCACCAGCATGTCAACCTACAACTCAGCTCAAATCACCAAATACCTCGAGCACATCGGCTTCCGCCACCCTGAAAATGTTCAACAGCTGGCCGCCGATGCCCCGCTGCACCTCCTAACACAGCTGCAACTCCTTCATATGGCCCGCGTCCCTTTCGAGAGTCTGTCTCTTCACTACTCGCGATCGCGACTCCTTTCCCTCGATCCCGAGGATCTGTTTGACAAAATTGTCAACAAGGGTCGCGGCGGCTACTGCATGGAAGTGAACGCCTTCTTCGCCACCGTTCTGCGGAGCCTCGGGTTCAAGCTTATCAGCGTGGGAGGGAGAGTGGCGGGGCCGGATGGGACGTATAAAGGCTGGTAAGTCTTGACGTTCATAAAGATGCCGGAGAATGTTCACTGACACTTATACTAGGAACCACATGGCAAACCTGGTCAAGATCAACAACCGGCGTTATGTTGTCGACGTTGGCTTCGGCTCCAATGGGCCTGCAAAACCAATTCCTCTCGAGCATGGCTACGCTTTCACCACTGTTACCCCGGCTCGCGGCAAACTCTTGTACCGCTCTCTCACAGAGCACAGCGATCCCGACCAGCGTGTGTGGGTCTACTCAGTGCAAGAGCATGCCGATGCGCCGTGGAGGGATATGTACTGCTTCGTGGAGATTGAGTTCTTCCCTGCCGACTTTGAAATCATAAACCTGAAGACGATGACCACGCCACAGAGCTTTTTTGTTCAAAGTGTTATGTGCATCAAAACAATACTGAACGAGGACAGGACAGAAACTGTGGGATGGGTAATTTTGCATAGGGATTACTTGAAGATACGGGTAGGAGATAAGTCGGAGATTGTTGAGACTTTCGAGACGGAGGATGACAGGATCGGGGCGCTGGAGAAGTATTTTAGGATTGTGCTTAGTGAGGGAGAGAAAAAGGCTATTAAGGGGCTGGCGAGTGAGTTGAGGCCGAAGGGAGGACATGCTTGATAATGTCCCTATTCTATCCAACCACGTATTACCTACTTGAATTATATGGGGAGGTTCTTAGAAAAGAACCATGTCGTTGCAGAATTAAAAACCGTACTGTAGAAGCAGTGTCGCGAAAAGAGGGGAAGTTCGACCCCGCCTTCAGGGTTAATTCCCCGCCCGCTAACCCGGGTCAAAGTTGGTGGAAGTGATGTATCTGGACAAAGCGCTTGACCACAGCGCCTTGAGCTTTGCAGAATGTAATCGATGGCTGAAGTTGCCCGAGGTTAAATATTAGAAAGTTAAACTAGTCCAATTCTGTTAAGTTCACCACAGCTTTAATCCACTTCTCTGGCAAAACAGCCCGAACCCAAAAAATCATCATCTCCTGCACTATGGCCTTTCCCTCTCCTGCCTCGCAATCTCCTCTCTAAACACATTCCTCTCCTTCTTCGACGAACCCCAGCTCTCCCGCTCAGTCAATTCAAGCCCAACAGTTGTCTCACTCTTATTCGTCCCCCCATCTTTTCCTCCAGTACCAGAAGCCATCCACAGCCTCTGCTGCTGCCACGTCTCACCCGTCCTCTCTGCCCGACTCTGCTTTACTCCATAGCCCCCTCCCGTAGACCTCCTTCTGATGGCCGCTCCAATGATAGGCAGCGTGCCATTCCTCCTGTAACAAAGCAGACACATCCCCAGACCCAAGATGATGACTGCACCAACGATGGCTACGGGGAGGGCAATCACCAGCGGATTCCTCCCGCTCTTTTTGGGCACGGTGGTGTCCGACAAAGGCAAAAGCCACACCGACGGGCCGACACGTACATGATGGTCGGTGGAGATGTCAGGAGTGGTCGTGTCTTCGTAGGTGAGGAGGAATGTCACATTCAGGGGCACGTTGGAGGGCAAGTTTGGGTGATGAAGAGTGAAGAAGTCGGAAGGGATGGACCAAGCGTAGAAGCCCGTGTCGGCGCGGAACGGGGGAGTTGTGAAGCCTGTCGTAGTGCTGGAGTTTGATCCAGAGGGGGTGTAGAGGGCTGAGAGGGAGACCTTTAGGGAGGGAGGTTGAAAGTAAGAGGGTGACCACGTTACTTTGCACATTAGCATAGGTTGTTGATGTATTTCCAGGGGTCAAACAGGGGACATACTGTAGTATGTTCGTCCTGGATAAAGCACACTCCCTGCCCTAGGCGAACAGAACGGTTCGTATAATCCGACATTTGTCGAACACGCCAGAAAGGCCGCGCCATCCTCGTCTTGACTCGTCGATTCAGCTACTGGCGGGAGGCCAGTGTATGTGGTGATGCTTGAGCCGGGAGAAAGGGTCCATGTTGACGTAGAGAGCAGGCTTGCTGGCGGCGCATTGAGTGTTGTGCGGTGTCCTTCTGTCGTGATGACCTTGGGGGAAACGGTTGAAGCTGCGCCGGCGGTGTTGACTGTTATCCAGGGGAGGGGGGCTTCTGGAACGGTGATGCCTGCTTGAGGGAGAGAGATAGACCGTTGGATAAGAGAAAAAAGCAAGAGTGAGAGATGTTGTCGTCCCATCATGTTTCAATAACAGCCTTCCCGTGACTGTCTGGAGTTCTTCCTGGAGGTCCAAAGTTTGACTACGATTCCCTATTGTTGCCTGGAAACGGAACAAGACTTAGCAGCCTTTGAGTAAGCAACATTAGGGAGGAAAATGCCGGCCTTCCAAACCGATTTCCCAAAGACTGCAAGCAAACAAGCTTAAGTTTCCGATCAGGTAGGTGACTGGAAACAAAGTGCCTATGTAGACTGCACTACAACCACCACACCTGGCTGAATGAGCTATTTCACATCACCATCCCGCCCTCAATTCACTCACTCCATGCTGACCAAGCATCAGGCAGTCTTGGCTCCCACTGGCAACCTGTTGTCACAGTCACTCACTCCTACCCAAAAGTCCTTACTACTTACCCCGCCCCCGCGATGCATTCATGCACGTATCTGCATCTCGGCACACAAAAAGCCGGGACGCGGGACATCCATCCATACGGGAGAATCCATCCAGTACCCGACAGACTATGGCTGCCTGTTGTTTTTCTGTATGTAAGTAGTGTAGTATGCCGGCAGTCATTGATGGCGGGTTCTGCATCCAGTGGCTGCTCGCTGCCACCCATCCCAAACTCCGAGAAGAAGGGCGACCCAAAATCGTGCTTACTTGGGAAACGGATGATTGGTTCGTTGAGGAAGAATGGTGAGCTGGTTGTGGGGGAGAGTGGGATGAAGCATGCACAGGTCGATGGTGCTGTTATGATGGTGAATGAGGGAGATATCGAGAGTGTAAATAGGCATCCGGTTGGGACTTCCTTGAGGACAAGAGAACGTTGCTCATGTTTAGCGTCTACCCTGTACGCTTTTGATCATTAACACCCTAGCCATGTTGCATGCTAACAAGCAATAAATACGATCATGTACACTGTAGCTACAGGCGGTGCGACAGATTAAGATAGGCTCGGTGGTTGGTGCCGAGATTCACCTCGCGTTGAGTAGGAACTCAACGCCGCTGCTATTATAGATATTACTGCAGGATATCATTCTGCAAAACGGGTCGTAACCAGGAAGTGTGTTCGCTCTGCATACCACATTTTCTCGTTTCCGGGCTCGTGGTTCTGATAATCTGATTTTGGGTCTTACATCGTCAAATATCACCAAGTCTTCCCCTCAGTACTTAGTGAAAGGTCAGCTCATCGTCAGTTTATCTCTCGCGGTGACACCGTCACAACACCGCAAAGATGAAGACACACCTAGCACTCTCCCTCCTCCCGGCTCTGGTCTCCGCAGCCGCCGAAACCTCCTGTCCTACCATTCTGATACCCGACACCTGGTACCTGCCCTCGATGGGCCCGGGATGGCAGGGCCAAGTCGTCGCTGCCGGCCTGACGAAGCCACGCAGTCTCGCCTTTGACAGCACCGGCGCTTTGCTGGTCGTCGAGTCCGGCAAGGGTATCAGTAGACATCGGTTTACAGACCTTGGGGGGACGTGTCTCATGCCAAATCACTCGCATATGCTTGTCGAGTTGCCAGGTGTAGGTCTCCCATCTTCGAAATTCCCATCATTACAAGTAAACAGCTGTTGACTAGACCGGTCCAGCTTAACCACGGCCTAGCCCTCTCCGCCTCAGGCGACACAATCTACGCCTCAACACCCGACAGCGTCCTCTCCTGGCCCTACGACGCCCGCGGCGGCCGCGTGACCGGTCACTCGCGCATCATCATCGCCAACATGAGCAACAGTGATCTGGTCACTCGCACGCTGCTCATGTCGCGCTCACGGCCCAGCACCCTGATTGTGTCTCGAGGGGGGCCCGAGGATAATGCTGCGCTCACCGAGAAGGTCGAAAATGGCTTCAACCAGATCAAGGCGTTCGATCTGGACGAGCTTGAGGACCGCGGGACAGATGCGACGTACGACTTTGCCAAGGACGGAACTGTCCTAGGCTGGGGGTTGAGAAATAGTGTTGGTGTCGGCGAGCATCCCCTCACAGGGGGGATTTGGGCGGTAGAGAACAGCGTGGATCGCGTCACGAGGAACGGGGTGGCAGTGTACGAGTACAATCCAGGAGATGAGCTCAATTTCTTGGGCTACCTCAACGGTACGGGGACGGGCAAGAACTTTGGCTATCCGCACTGCTTTGCAGTGTGGAAGAAGGACGAGATTCCCGAGAACGAGGGGCTCGACATTGGGATGCAGTTCGCCGAGCGGGAGACTGATGAGCTCACGGACGAGACGTGTGCCGAAAAATACGAACCGCCACGGCTAACCTTCCCAGCGCACATCTCGCCAATGGATATCAAGTTTGAGGGGGACGGATCCGCGGCGTATGTTTCTTTCCGCGGGAGCTGTAAGTCCTCATCTCCTTCACTATCAGATCTCAGTGTGATACTGACACCATACAGTCGATGGCAGCAGGCTTGACGGCTACAGGATCGGTCGCGTGCAGTTCGATACCACCACGGGGGAGCCCGTTTTGCCGGCCAATAGCGAGGAGGCCATGCAGGACATCAGCCTTATTTTTAACCTTGACTCAGCCAAGTGTCCAGAGAACTGCTTCCGGCCGGTCGGCATGGCATGGGATAGTCAAGGCAGGCTATGGTTTGCGTCTGATTCCACGGGCGAAATTTACGTCTTGGATAAGCTTCCTGGTAGGGATCAGCGGTTTGTTGTACCAGAGGGGTACTACGGAAAGGAAAGTGCTAGTGAGAAGAAGGGAGTGAGTTGGGAGTTGCTACTTGGGTTGGGCCTTGGTGCCGCTTGGTTTGGCCTTCTGTAATAAGTCAGAAGTTTCAAGTATGCTAGCGCAGTAACTGAAGGGTTTTGTTCTGTTTGTTCCTCTTTGTGATGTTTATTATCCACATTGTTCTCAGCCTTGGGTGCAATCCAGGGGCGGAGTGGTCTTCTGGCTGACTATCTGGCTTTGACTACCCGGCTTCCTCTCTCGTCAAGTTCCATGTCTGGTCTCCGTTTCTCGGTCCTGCTAATGCAAGTATTGGCAATCTGGTAGTGCAGAGCTTCCAGAGTTAGCACTAGGCCCGGCTTCCTGGTAATGGCCTAGCTCAGCTGCAAGAGCAAGTTGCGCTACAGTCGTGGGTTGGGCCACCACGATAGCTCGGGGGAAATAAAACCGAGGACCCGTGGACTGGTCTACATTGTGTCTTAGCGAGGTACTTGGGTACCTACTGACCGAGTTGGGCTGATGCGATCTTCTGCGTCAAACACTCTTGTTGGCTCAGAGAGAGTGCGGAACCTGAAGACATCTTCCTAGAGCGGTATTTTAATATTTTATGCTCCTCATAAGACTCAGCAATTACAAATCTAATCTCCGCAGGCAAAGCTAGCAAACAGGCCACCAGTGCCAGTCCAGAACCGAAACACCATCCGCTGAGCCCTTCAGTAGTCCTTCAGTTTAGGTTCATCATTAGATCTGAGTCATCATCCTCGATTAACCCATCCCCATCTCCATCGAGATCCAAACCCCTTCCGTGCTTATACCGCGTCTAAATTAAGAGGAGTATCCATCGATCCATCCAAAACTTGAACCCTATCATCATCCATACACCTATCCAACACCGTGACCTTCACTATAATTGATCTTTAACCAAAATCTTCTCTCCTGACCTACCACCCCGTTCATGAGAAATCTACTAGTAATATCCCACCGCACTCAACCTTACCTGCTTATTTCCCTTCATGCTACTCCCCATGCCCCTCACAGAACCCGTCATGTTAGGAACGGGGAAATCCGCTGGCGATGGCGAGATAGGCGAATCCGGCCTCGGCACGCCAACTTCTTCTTCAACAGGCTCTTCCGGAATTCTGCCAGGGATGTATCCCTTCTGCTGACCCCGTGTGCTCGCCTGGTCAGAGCCACGACGGCTTAAACTTCCATCGCGAGCCGGACGAGTAGAGCTGATGGACTGATTCCTGCGGGGAGATGCTGTAGACGACTTGCTACCCCGCCGTTCATGTTCTCCCAGGGTAGGCTCATCACCCTCAGCAATGGACGAAGCATCTGACCTCGATCCCAACGTGTCTCTCCTTTCAAAGGCGATCCGTCCTGTGCTACCTTGCCTCGGTCTAGCAGAGAGTACAGTCTCAGCAGCGCGCATGGTGCTCCACGAACTTTGCCTCGACATCATACTCGTCGCGATGCTCTCGTTCGTAACCTGTCTCCTCAGCTGTCCTCCATTTTCATTCCCATTCACATTCGAAGAAGAGACAGAGTCATGTTTTTCGGAGGCCGCAGCAGCAGCGTCCTCCTCCAACTCAGCAATAATATCCTCCCTCATCCTCGCCCTCTTCATGCGTAGAGCCGACAATAACATCTCTTCTTGCCTCGTAACGGCCATAAACCTTCCATTAGATGAAGCAGCTCCCTCTTCATTGATACTGCTGCTCTCATTGCCGCGACAAACCCCCAAGCTTGTCGCACTCCGTGGCCCGTCAGTCTCGGGAGGAAGAGGAGAATACGGACTCTGCAGGTACATATCCATCCCCATGCCAGGGCTCAACAGCTGCGAAGCATGGTGATCCGACACCCTCGAGACAGAAACGGACCTCCTCCCTCTGGTAGGCAAGGTAGGCAAGGTCATACTTCCTGTTGTTGGTGGCGCAGGGAAGTTGAACTGGTTAAAGTCCGATTCACTTGGCATTTTCTTCGGTTTCTTGTCCCTCTCTGGAACCATTGTTCTGTCTGTCCTGTCTGTGGATGCAGTCCCAACTGATAGTCGTGAATTATCCTTCACCACCAACCCGGCCAACTGCTTCGCCATCAACTTCTTTGCCGCCAGCGAGCTCGAGCGAGGTAAAATTTTTGGCCCTGTCGGGATAGCACTCACTTCGCCTGAGTGACTTGAAGGTAGATACTGCGTGCCGGTCAAGAAGCTGGTCCTCTTTGCTGGTCTGGCAAAGCCAGCCTCTACCCCTGTTACCGGGAACCCCGCGCTAGTTCTGAGACTGACGCAGTCCCCTGCGTTGGTGAACGAATTCCTTGGGGAAGTGGCATCAAAGTCATCTTCTGAGTCAGAAGACAGTGCAAGCACACTGTTCTGTAACAAATCAATCTCATTCAGACTCCTCTCCGTGCGTTTAGATGCGCGTGATGTCCGCGTATGCCGGCTGGAGACGCTCGCGCAGTCGGGCACGATGGGGCTTGACGGCGTGGCCGGCTGCTGCATCTTAGCTCTAGCAGCCGCAGCAACATTCACATTCACCGGCTGAGGGAAAGGTGACAGGAAAGGCTTCCCAGAAGAATGGTTAGCTGTTGTCGGTGGCGGGTTTGAAGTCGACACCGACGTCGCCGTCGTAGCAGTCGTAGCAGTCGTCTCAGTCGTAGACCGCCATTCCGGCACACTATCCAAACTACCAATACTATACTCAGCCGACAAGCCCTGTAACTGCCGATCCATTGCGTCGGCAAACGTCCGTTGCTCGTAGTGATCGTACAGGTTGTGAAGCTCGTTATTAGCGGAGTATTGTCTATCAGGACCGACGGGGGGCGCTGAGGTCGGGACGGGGGTGGTTTGTTTGTCGCGGTCGCGGTCGCGGAGGGATTCTTTGGTGAGGATCTTGCGGATTTTGCGGTCTGCGCGTTGTAGGATGGGCGGGGGTGTAGAGGATCGTGAGTCAGTGGTATCGTTGTCGGGGTAATGGCCTCGGCTGGAGTCAGCGCGATGGTCGCGGTCACGGTCGCGGTACTTGGAAGATTTGTGTCCGGATAGGAGGGCAGAGAGGTCTAATTTCGAGGGCTTCTTGCGCGCCTTGCGCGTCTCCCGGTCGTGCGAATCGTTGTGTAATGGGGGAGGGACGTTATTGGTGTACGTCCCGTCAATATCAAGCAGCGCCTGCGCCTTAGACGGCAGCCCGCTGGCAGCTGCGGGCGCCGTGCGATTCTCATAATGTGAAGTAATTGTAGAACTCGATTGACGTCTTCTTAATCCGGGCGACTCCCCGGCATGATGTCGCGAATTCGACGTTTCCGGCCGGTCAATCGATACGGCAGACGCATCATCCCATCCTCCCCTATGGCCATGCCTCTGTCTCTGATCTTCTGCTCGCGGCTCAACAACCCCAAGACCAGGACTTGGCTGCGCGTCCCACGGCGCGCGGTTTGGATTGAGCAGCGTCGGCGAATCGATGTTGATCGCAGCGGTGCCAAGGATCTTTTGGACCTTGGTCAACGGCGCAGAGATGGGCGGCGGGGCGGTCAAGCCGGTAGTCTTTTGCTTCCGGCCGGGAAGCGAGAAGGGGAACTTGGACGGCTGTCCCATGGGGGCGGCTCGGTCGAATCGAATCGAGTTCGGATCGTCAGTGAACAGGTTGTCTTGGTCGGCTATCGGTTGCGAGTGTTGGTGGAATGAGCATGCCGAAAGACGGGTGATGTAGAGATCAAAAGGGTCAACAAATCCGGTGCTGTCGTCAAGGAGAACCACGCGCATCCCAATTCTTAGGACTTGTCAATCACAATGTGCAGTGGAGCGGTCGCAATTCAAGTTCACTCTCAATCTGCGACCTCGAGCCTGGATCACAACAGCCGGCGCCGTTGTCAAATAGCGACGCCCTTAAGACAGAATGTCGGCGAGGATTCCCAGTCGCAGGGCACGGCGGAGATATTGATCATTTCCCGAGCAGGGAGCGTCCTGGAAGGCGGTGCCCAGCCTGGCACTCAAGGACGCGGGATGTTGGGGATTGTCGAGGTGATATGGCTTCAATTGGCTTTCCAGCTGGCCTTCCCGACTTTTCTTGCTTTTGGTTGTCCCGGTTTCTTTGGGGACGGGACGCCAGGCTGAAGACAAGAGTCCAAGACAAGAACAGAAGTCTCGGGGCTGGCCACGGGCCACGAATCACGACGGGGAAGTCCTGTCCTCCTGCAGAGCCTGCGTCGGCAATCAGCGCCCCTGGTGCCTGGCCCTGGCTGCTGGCCGGGCCCTCCACTGGCTCGTTTTCAGGGGACCGGGGGAAACACCCCACTGCGATTGGACCTGAACTTTGGACAGACAATTTCGCCCTGCTCACCACTCAACTACTCGACCAACGCAACCCTTCTGTCAGAGCGCCGCCTTGTCGTCCAGCATCGCACTGCGCCCGCGGAGAGCGGAAACAAACACCTAGCGCTGTGTATTGCGGCCGTCAGATGCTACATACGGTTGTATACTTGTACGTATACTTGAGGGTGTCTTTGACCCGATGCTACCGTTGCCTTGCTCTCGATACTAAGTAAATGCTGCTCCATCGGCCCCGGATCAGCACCAGCGCTCCAGCGAATGGCGTTCGTCCGGCCATCCTTCACTGATTCAATCAGCCGCTGCCCTGGCCTGGGATGCTGGAGACCGCAGCCCAACTGGTTCCCTAAACTTCTGCGAACAAGCAGCTGGACTGCTGGGGGAATATCGGCCCTGTCGTGTCTGCATTGCGCTGTCTGCACGCCATGCAAGTGAAAGCAAGCCATCATGCGGCCCGTGAGACGGAAATTTTCTTTCCTTTTTAATGTCGAGTTCCAGTTGTTCGATGTCGGTCTGCCGGAAATACAAAATGGGACGAACGCTGCCGGCAGGATGAAACAAAACCGTTTCTGCTGCCCGTTCCATCACGTTTATCGTCGCCAGATCGCAATCCAACAAAGATCATTGTCGTCCCGGACGTGAATGAAGTGGGAAGTCAACAGGTGATGGACGGCGCGATCATCTCCCATGTCTCTCTTTTTTTCTTCCCACGCTTTGCCAAGGCCACCCTCTGCGGAGAGCCAAGACAGGCGAGTCTTCTCGGATCCTCCGTGGCTGTTGAGATCGTCGCTGGCTCAGCCACGGCGATCGCCATTACCGGGGGAGCCGACTGTGTTGCCATCGTCCTCCTTTATCCGAACTGCTGGATCTTCGAGTGTTCCTTTTTTGTCGTCGACTCTGGTGTTCCTGTTTCTCAAGTGACTTTGTCAAGAACATGCAAGGAATCGTGTCAAATGTCGGCTCTGTGCAAAGAAGCGGCCTTCATCTGCAGGAATCATCAGTGGCTGCAGCCGCTGCTGGGCCCAGCCGCGGGATACGGAACCTTCCGTTTGCTTATTGGTTCGGTGGAGCCGAAAAAAACGGTCGTTTTTGCCGGGCCTTTCACTCTCGGTCCAGGAAGCAAAGTGCGGATCAAAGTAGATCCTTTCCGGAGTCCCCTCTTCGTTGAATTCTTCAGAGACTGGCAGTCCAACCTGGTTAAGGACCTCGAGAATCAATATGAAACCTCAACAAAGGAGAGAAGATTCTGATAACCACACCTTCCTATCTCATTCCGATCAGACCTCTCATCAGCTGTCTCGGTCTATGTCCTGCATGCATCCCAAGACCGAAAGACCCAAACAACCTTCCCTCACTGGCAACCCAAGCCATCGATTCGAGCCCGCATTGGCTGCAGCCCACCGCTGCGGCCACTTCGGGAGGTGCACGGTTCTTGCGCCGGCGACCCCGCTCTCTGGGCGCGCTTTCACTTTCACACAATCACTTGCATTACAGATCGCTCAGTCCTCAAGTCATCAACTCGAAGCCGCGAAGATGCGAACGTGATTGCTATCACATTCCCAGGGCTTCATTGACGAAGCTTTCCGTCTCTTTGTTCGTTGACAACCCCTCACCTGTGAGCACACAAGCCTCCAATCCAGGGAACAGATATCGGCCAATTTCTCGACCCATCCATCCCCCTCTATCAATGGCAAGCTCGGCACCCCACGATGTTACCCCGGTTCTCAAAACGGACGGACAGTTAAATATCTCCGGACGTAACCACACTAGTGAGATGAGTCTGGAGATGGTTCAGGTTTGGCTGGGATTGAACCACTGGCTCTCTGTGGTGTGAGATAATCGCCTCGCCCCTTTGATGGGAGCCCAGTGTTAGCCTACCGGCTCCGTGTCTTCCTCGGTCTGCAGTACGGTAAAGGTAGAGAAGCCCCTATCAACCAGTTTGACGTTGTCCTGGCCCAGTCGACGCCACTTGCTCGATGATAGACCCCATCTCTTCCTCGTTAGCTGCCAACACACAGACAGATAACTCTCCCACAGACAGATCGCAGCAAAGCACCAGACTACGGAGTGTGGCATTATGTGAACTAGCACCTCCCGTCTGTAAGCATCAGTTATCACCACTGCACAAAGCTCCATCCTGTCTCCCGAGACCCAGATCGTCGTTTCACTCAACGAAACGAAACATCGTTTCACAAGCGCATGCAACACAACCATATCATGCCATGATCTTAGTTACCTACCTACAACCGTGGAAACTGCGCGTATGTGGTCATTGTAACACTTGACGGCAACCAATGCCGGCATTGGGACCGTCAGCGTCTCGAAGCTCTTTGCTCTGTTTTCGCTTCAAAGTGACGAACCTGAGGTTAGGCTCGGTATCAATTGTTTACATCTGTGGGAAAGGATCTGAACAAGCTGTCAAAGTGTAACTTGAAGTCCAGCGCTGCTGACCACCTTCCCGACGTCCAATTTGTGCCCCTTTGTAGCTCCTCAAAGAGGAGGCACTGGTTAAGTCGAGATGTGGCAGTTCATCCATCGTAAACCGGCAGTTGACAAGCCGAGCCGAGACACCTGCCGTCTCGCCCCGTATGTCAGCTATGTACGACCTCAGGCTTCACTCCCGGGATTGGATCCAGGAGCCCCTGTTACCATGTAAGAGGGTCAAGATTAGCTCTTTACTATGGCACTAGTCCGAGCGAGACCGATAAACAAACCCATTCAATCTTACTTACATTCCGGGTTATCAAGATGTGAGCCGTCACCCTCCGTGCACGAGGATATCGGGACCCATTGTCAGACTGGTCAAGCTCACTTGCAGCCCGGTTATGAACATCAGATCTCAGCTTCCAGGCATGCAGCTGGATACAACATGAACTAAGAGACAATTCCCTCGTCATCGTTTACAACCCAATGGACAATTGTCCAGCTAGCAATCCCCTGAACATACATGTATGGAGCAAACGATGAGACATAATCTTAACCTGCATTACTGTCATTGCACCATTACACTTCCCATCTCACACACATGTCCAGGCAGGTAAGTCTGACAGAGGTAAAACACATGAATTTATCGCTTTTTTATATATAAATGCAAGTAGCATAAGTAGCGAGTGGGCTCATCCAAGCCAGGTACCTCTGCCGACATGATGTGCACTCAATTTACCCGGAGCAAGAGGCTTGGTTCGGCACCGGCACTTTGCTCAGGTACAGAACATGAATCTGGTAGAACCCAACCGTTCGTCCGCCCTGTCTTAAATCCTAACAGCACAAAAGCCTACCCATAACCCAAGCCCATGCCGAACGCCGAACAGTGGAGAGAGAATAGGAGGTGAGAACACGGGTGATACAGAAAGGGAGATCATTGAGTTGTGGATTGCTGTGTCCCGTCAAACCTCCGATGCGTGAAAATGAAGGCCATAATGGCTCCCAAATGGCTCACTCCTCCCCTTTATGATGTTCCATCCCCCTCCTGACAGTAGGACTCCGTCCTAAAAATGTCAAAGGAGAAGCTGGCCTCGACGTCGAGGAGGCCATCGCCATTCCCATGGAGCTACTAGTAGCGCTCAGCGCCGAGTTAACCGGCGCCTTGACGCTCAGCCTATCCGGCTCAAGCTGAGAATCGAGCTGGTAAGGGTGGTAGCGTATGCGAGGGGTGCCAGTCCCCTCAACGATGGTAGTCTTCTCGTACGTGGCGATGTGGATGGGCGGAGGACGGGATCGATTTCGTTCAGGCAGGGCATAGGCATACGTTGAGGCGATGACGAGTGCTGTGCCAAAGAGGAACTGCTCGAGTTAGCCCAGGGCTTCACTTCTCCATAGACAAGTGAAAAGGTCGTAGGGAAAGGAAACATACCCCCGACGTAACTCTCACCCCAAACAACCCAACGCTGGCGACAAACCCAATAACAATACTGATACTCGTGGCGAAATTCTTCGCGATGTTGTCAGCATAATTGACGCATAACGACGTCAGCAACCCTCCCACAGCCTGCAGCAAGATCGCCGTCCACACAACCCAGTTGTACCCATCGAAGAACCCATGCTTGGAAATCTCCTTCCCATCCGTGATGATCACCCCGACAATCAGCGCAGGGAAGAGACTGTAAAAAGACAACTGGACGTTCCGGGTCCAAATGGAGACTGTCTTCGTCGGCTCTTTGAGCAGTTTTTCAAAGTAAACTCCCGTCAGACCCGACACGACGGCAGCGACCAGCGTGGCAGTCACGCCGAGGGAGTAGTTCATGCGGGGGGCGAGTTCCTGGTCCTCGAGAATCCCTTCGTATGTGGCTGAGCGCCGAGCGAGGGGGCTACCGAGGTCCCCTGAACCTGGGACAATGGTGTCATCTGCAATCTGGCCCAGCTCGTGCACTGAGCGGGGGAAGAAGTGGTCGCCAAGGTCGAAGATTTCAAGAGAGAGGTCACGGGAGTTGGATGAGGAAGAAAGTGTGACGATGGAGACGCCGAGTGTGAGGACAATGAGGGAGAGCCAGCGGCGGATGCCCAAGGAGCGGCCGAGGAGGAGGATCATGAAGAGTGCTGTGGTGAGGATCTGGCAGAGTTAGCCTAGTGCATGGCCCTAGAAAAAAAAGAGAAAGAGAAGACACCTACCTTCAGCTGGGACAGCACCTGGAAGTGCACCACCTCCAGATTCCCGAGCGCCACATACTGCAGGGTGTTCTCAAAGGTGTACAGCACCGCAGGTATGGCCAGTTTCCAACTGTCTCCAGAAAAGACAGAGTGAAACAGCTGCTCAAACAGCACGGTAACAGGTGTCTGGGGCGCCAAACTCCTTGAAGCCTCGTAGATGGCAAACGTCAACGAAATAGCCAACTTGAGCACTTCATTCAACAGTACAGCGGTCGAAGCAAAGTAGCGATGGTCACCCGGGGGCCTCATCACCCGGGAGTAGTGGAGAATCTGTCGGGGTTAGCTCGTGTGCTACCGTGGGGGAGTGATCGGCAGACCGGGATTCGGGGAAATAGGATGACACACCAGGATGAGCGTCGAGTTCTGGAACGTCAGCTGCCGACATCATGTTAGCAGTGACTCCTTCAGCGTGGAATCTTCAACGGCCAGCCTGAAGCTACCAAAGCATACAGTGATTAAGGAAGCTTGCTTTATGGGCAACCCAAACAGGGTCGGGCCTGTGGCAAGCCTCGGGCCCCCGGGGAGCGCCATGCTGAGTGCGACTCTGCGCCTGGCTGCACGGCCGGGCCGCTGCCGGGGGCTGAGCGGCGGGATCTCGGGAGTCGGGATCTTACTCGTCGGGGTTGGGCTGGGCTAAGCAGCGGTGGGCTCCGCGCTGAGGATCGGCGCCGAGCAAAGCTTGGTTGCGAGCTGTCAGCTGTTGCCGGGCGGGACTCGATGTATGGGGCACCAGCTGAGGCAGAAGCTCGACTCTGGGACTGAAATGACGCGAGAATCGACCCAGAACTTGCAGAGCTTACAGCTGGGGTTTAGAGAAAAAAACTTGGCGCTCAATTGCATAAGGGATGCAATGCAGGCCTGCCCGACGCTGAGAGAGCCAATGGATGGAGCTCAGCTCCAGGTCCAAGACTCATCAAGCGGCAGTGGCGACTTGCGATGCTCCTGCTGTGGATGCTCGCAGTTCGCTACGGGAGGGCTGAGCTCAAGAAGTCGCCAGTAGCGATGAAGTGACGTAACGGGCCCGAGGATAAACAAAAACTCCCGGTCTGTTGGGCATGTTTCGACTGTCACGGAAGCGAATGTTGGCAGAGAGAATATGGGTCGGTTGGAGGCTTCAGACGGAATGCTGCCGTTGGCCCAACACCTGTCGCCCATTGTCGTGATTGTGGCCTAAACACAGCAATTGGCCGCACCATCACTGAGTTTAGACTTCTTTATCTTGCAGTAAAGCTCAACAATGAAAAGCTTCTGCGTTGTCTACAAGAATCTACAAGCATTTGCTCAATGTTGAGTGTTGCTAATGCTGCAAAAGGCATCAACTTCGGGTCCAACCAAAAACTTGCGGTGCTGAGGGCAGGTACCGAGCAGGCACCCTGATGGTCTGACCCCTGGCGGCCGCAAAAGTCCTGCAAAAAGCCTTGTCGTCTCAATGAGCAACAGTCATCGATTTCCTCTGCGAAATCCTGGATGAAAAAAATTTTCTATTCCGTCATCGACGATGGGCCTCTCGACGGTCACCACATGCAACGGCATGTAACAGCGCCGCCATCTGGTCTGCTGTCGGCCGGGGCCGTGAACGTTCGAGACTCCAAACTTCAACTTTTTTTGCAGGACGTCATCAGCAAACACTACATGTACATTTCCACAGGCTTCTCCGCGTTCTGGCAGAGGCAAGAACAGGGCACGCCTTGCCCAGGTCATTCTGGGTCGCATCTGCAGCTGCCCAGTTTCGCAATGGCCCCACCGCTGCTGCCAAGCCGCTGGCGCTCCCCCAAGAGGCGATCAAGTCTTGCCCCTGCGGACGGGTGGTCTCAAGAGGCCACTTCTTCGCCTGCCCCCTCACCACGTTTAACAATCCCCTAGCAGAGAGGTTCGACTCCAGAGCCTTCTGGTTCTTCTTTCAACTGTTTAAATCCAGAGCCTCCCAAATCGAGCTCCTGGGCCAGGCCTACGATGCCGCCACGGGGCAGCCCATCCCAACTTTACGCCCTCCCCGTTCCCCTTTGCGCGTGCAGATCCAACCCCAAGGTGTCAGAG